>JAABKJ010007545.1:275705954-275784892 GCA_011634705.1 Andricus grossulariae
TTGTAAAATTGTTACGGAATTGTTACAATCCATGCAAAAACGTTGTAACACTGTTATGAAATTGTTACAGAGTGACCACAGAACAAATTACATCGTAACACGGTTACATATTTGTTGCGGCACTATGACAGAACATGCTTACTCTGTAACCTTGTTCCTAAAATGTTCTAAAAATATTTTTTGACACATAACGCTGTTTGAAAATTGTTACAGATCTCTGAGAGAACATGGTTCTGTAACAGCGTTATAGAACTGTTACATCCATTTGGGGACGACATTACTTGTCTCCTGGTCTAACCTTGTTCTTAGCCAGTTACAGAACCTGTTCTTTCCTATTCTAGAACTGTTAGATCACAGTTGTATAACAGTGTCCGCTGGGTGCTGGATGCTTCCAAATCCCGTTTTCAGGTGAAGAGTGTTACTTTATTTCCCGAGAAATAACGTATACCCCCATAAGAGACATTTTTTACCGGATGGTAAACGGGAATTCACCTGCTCAAAGAAACTTTTTGAGTTTAAAGAAATTTTTTTCTGTCCCAATGACAATTTTTATTTGATTCAACATGATTTTTTTCGTTTCAAAGTAATTTTTGTATATTGACAAAAGCAGTGTTACCGAAACGGTTTCTTTAATTGAAAACAAGTATTTTCCTGTCTGAAGGCCATCGAATACTCTCAAATTTTCTATTAAAAAAACTCAATATTCGAAGTGTATTCAAGTAAATTTAAATAGATTCACTTGCAGCGTGATTCTACAGTGACTTCCGAGTGATTTCAGATAATTTCTGGTTGTCGCGTGTGATTGCTTGCCATTTCAGGTATTTTCAGAGCTTTTGTGAAACTCAGGTTCATTTAACGTGATTGGACAAAGAGAGGAAAATCGAAAAATAGGCGATGAGATGACTATCTTGCATCGTTGGACAAGGATGTTCTGGTAGTCTGGTTACAGATCTTGTCCATGTCTGGATTTATCTAGACTGTCTAGCCTGGAAGATCTGATCTAGCTCAGGTCTGACCTTATCTAGACCTTCTAGTCTGGAAGGTCTGGTCTGTCCCAGACCTGGCGCTAATCAGCGAGCCAAAAACAGAAAAAAATATTAAGTTCGATCAGCATATTTTTTCTGACATATTACCGAAAAGTTACAGGGTGTCTCAAATGATAGAAAATAAGAAACTCAAACTATCAAAACACGACTTTTTATTCTCATCACCTTGAGAGTCTGGTCTGGTCCAGGTTTAGCGCTGATGAGCGAGCTAAGAACAAAAAAAGTTCTATGTTCGATCAACAAAATTTATTTGACATCTCAAAAATGTTATAGAGTATCTAAAATGATAGAAAATAAGAAATTTACACTCAAAACAAGACCAACTGGCCAGCGTCAAGTCTGGAAACAAGACAGTCTAGTCTGGGCCAGGCCAGCGCCATAACATTTTTCCACACAAGCTTGTAGGCCCGTGGCACCTACTTAATTGACGATTTGATAGAAGACGAGACCCTTTTTTGTAGACGCACTTCGCCTGCTTCGTCACATTTTTAATTGTAGATCATATTAGTTTATACAAACTAAGACAGACTTACAGCGAATTCATCATAATTATGTTCCATAACTTCAATTCCAAATACAAGATTACTATTAACAAGATCTTATATAGCATTAAATAAATCGAGTAGCTTCTGAAAGGGCTACCAGACAACTTTGCACGTAGCAACTTTGCACGTGCCCAACTGTGCACATCGATGGCTGGACGGACAACTGTGCCCGTCCATCTGTGCACGACCAAGTCAACATATATATATATATATATATATATACACACACAGATTCTAAAACTATATGTTTCTAAGAGCAAAGAATTACGTCATAAACACCAATCAGTGGTCGTTATCTTTTACCCTTGAAAATCCTCGTTCTCGCTCTGACCTTTCGCTGCTCTTAACAAATAATTGAATGCGTCTTATAAAAGTTTCAATATTACGCTGAAAATCGTGAAATTACAAAATTGTTACAACAGAAACTTCAACTCCGAGGACAAAATAGAGTACTGGTAAAATTATTTCAGCTGAACTTTGCTCGCTTTGAACGCGTTTTACGTCAGACAACTTTTTATTCGATATCGATTTTTCCTCAATACTATACTTTTTCGATATTTTAATTCCATCCCAGAAAACTAACAACTGATATGTAATCTTAATGAATCGTAATAACATTAATATGAATGACAGGTTGGAAAAGTAGGATTCAATAACACAAAACTTGAAGAGTTTGTAAGACTTCGTAGTTCGTGTAACTAAACAGTTTAAATTTAGCTCATTGAAGGTCGATTGTACTGCTTCCAGTCAATGTTAAATGAGACTGAAACCCCCTGAAGGAATTGTCGATTGGTCAAGTCAAAAACTAGTACATGTTAATTAAAATTACTTTTATGATGATTTCGAATTAATGCTCAAAAGGATATCGAAAGTATTGAAACTCTCTCTCAGTTATGCTCATTATTTTCCCCTTCATCTGTAGTCTTAAAGAATGTCCCAAACATATTTTTCGTGTGCTTATCTCCTCCGGAAATGAGATTTTCGTCCCAAGAGACTGAGAGTATTTGAATGGAGGTGTTTCCATGGTATATTGATCGACCTGAGTCTGCAGCAGTCGCATGAATTTTCAGATACTAATTTTTAAAGGGGAGAAAATAATATGCTAGAGACGAAAAGAAACCATAAGTAATACCAATAATGAATTCATATAAATTACAAGCTACGACAGTCTTGCAGTTAATAGCAGGGTAGAATAATTGCTATAGAAGTTATAATTATGCATGCAAAGTTGATGGCTTCTCATGTCATGTGAAATCAGAAGACACTTTCGTCGTGGGACAACAAATCGATTTGCACAACTTATCTCATATAAAGACTATCCCTGCATAGTAAATTACAGAAAAGCGAAGTTTAATATTACGATCACCTCTACTATTTCCCTTGAAAAAACTTTATCAATTGAATTGCAAAATCGAACTGTAATTGGACAAATGAAATTTTGTGTTTTTAGTGTTGTCCCTGCCTCAAAATGAAAGAAAGGGGGAATTGTAAAGGGTTCCAACGGTTAAATAAATGCCGCGGGTACCTAAAGGGCCTTAAGAACGGTGAACCTCACAAATTGGCCATGAGGCCCAAGGTCGTCCGGTATCCCACGTATGAGGGCGCTGGCCCTTGCGAATCGACTCTAGCCGAACAAACCCGAAGAGTCGATCCGAGCAAAGACCAGCTTGGGGAGCTTCTTTAGAACCTTTAGTACCTTTAACCTTAGAACATTTCACCTTGGAAGCTTCCTTCTCAAACGTCCCCTTCATGATACATTCATTATACGAGTTACGTCGTTATAGGATCATGGAAACAGTTTGACAAAAACCCCAATAAACTCGACGTGAATCTGACTTCAAAATCAGGCTCAACGTTCACATTCACACCCATGGAATCATAATGGGTTCTCCCCAGGAACATAAAAGACGAAATTTGAATAGATGAACTCCGTTGAAACCTTCCATTTATGCAAATGAACGAGAACAAAATGAACAAGGTTGGAATAGAAACGATTTGGCTAGACATGATTTAATAAAGGAATGTATTTACAATTGTTTGACTTGGTTAACATGTTTATAATTTTTTTTCAACATGTTTATCATTGATGCTCAACTTAGTTAACATGCTCATAATTACTGTTGGTTAGCATGTTTATCGTGGTTGCTCAATGTGGTTAACATGCCTCTCTTAGTTGATTAACATGTTCAGCATTGTTGCTTGACTGGAGTAACATGTTTATCATTGTTGCTCAACATAGTGAACATTTTTGTATTGTTACTCAACTTTGTTCGCATGTATACCATTCTTGTTCAACTTGGCTAACATGCTAATCACTGTTTTGTTTACTTGGTTAACAAGTTGAGCTTTATTTAACGGGCGTATAACTTAATACAACATCCTGGATTACACTGCGTATCAAATTTAACATCTAAGTTGACCAACTTTATCATTATGATTAAACGTGTTTCACATTATTGTTTAAAATGCTTCATATCGTTAACAATGGTGCATAATGCTCTTATGAAAATAGGAGGTTCCCCTGGTTGTTTTGTTGATATGTCTTCAGGGTAACAAATGAGACAGCATAGCAACCGGGGAGAGGATTTTGAAGAAAGTCCCTGATTCCGTTGGATCGGGGGAGAAAATTAGAGGCTGCTGCTGTGTGGGGAAAGATGAAACGGGCGGCCCTGTACCCTTGAACGGAAGGTCGTTTTGAAGCAAGGACATCCGATCTTCCTTCCCTCCTTTGTGCTCGACTTACGTTATTTCATTCCACCCATTTCACGAACCATCTATTCATCAATTTCTAAGCTCTTCGAGGATGATCTCCCTTCTGTTATCTGCTAACAGCTAAAGTCATACACTATAATAAGGCTACTGTTTAGCGATGCTCAACTTGATTGATGTCACATGTATTTAATGCAATTAGATATAAAAAAACGACCTTGCTAGCCACATCTGGAAGTCATTAAACAAATCGATAGAGGAAGACTGCCATTACCGGTTCAATGCATATTCATACTCTTCTAAGAACTTTGATTAAATGGTTTATTAGATAGTGTTCTTAATTTGGTAAGATTAATTGTTGAATGCGCAAAGTTGTGGATGCATTCGAGTGCATTATGCGTTGTTTAGATAAACAATTTATCTATAGAGGAAATGTGATTAGACGCGCGAATAACTCGAATGGCCCGCAGGTGTTCAATCTACGATACGTGATTCGACTAATCGAATTCTGTTGGTACTAAGCCTCCGGAAAGCATACCGTTGGACAATGAAGATTGTCAGCTTTTCCCTCAAACAAAGGATAATTGATCGAATCTTGCTGATTGCTCAAATTTACATATTATGACATGAATGACAATAATGCTCTTGTCTTTAATGTTTCATTTGAGTCACGATAGGTTAGCATTGCAATTTCAAACTTCCTCTATTATTCTCAGTGCTGACTTTTGAAAATTTGCACAGCTCTCAACAGTTAAGTAATTACGTAAGGAAAGAAATACCAAATTAAATGTCTTTTCTACTTCTGTCACTTATTTTTAGGTTAATTCTCCACACGTTTAATCGCCAGCACAAGGAATGGTAAAAGCAGTAAGAGTGGTACTTAACTGGTTTTACACGCGGGAGTCATGCGTGTCCTTAATTACCTGCAGGCAACGAGTGCTCGAGAAAAAATATTATATAGACGGTAATGTTACACGAGCAAGGTGTTGATTTTACAACCCTGTTTTTGTCCGACTTGCCGTGAAAAAAAAAAACAGCAAAGCAAGAAAAAGTAACATAGGAAAATTCATGAAATTGGTTAATGGGAAAAGAGATTTATATATAATATAATCTGACCTTTTCGGAAAATTTATTTTCACTACGTACCACGATATATTTATTTTACTTATTTTCCCCATTTTATGCACCCGTTTCTTAATATAAGTGTCTCTTTGTCCTACATTTTGCCCCTAACGTTCTACATTTTCGAGCTCTGTACATGCGAAGAAAATGGAATCGCGATGAGCCTCATGTTTCCTAAATAGGTTTTGAACTTTAGTTTCCGATCGGAGTCACCCACGTGCGTGTTTCGAGGCAATAAGTGGTGTTGAATACCTATAAATTCTTCCTTTATATCGAATACTGGTCCACGCTTATAAGTCATAAATCCTGACTCGAACGCCCAAAGGCTTTCATGGGTAATATCGCGACATAGTCACTGAAACTGTTTAAAAGTACCAGTTTTTGTTACGAATCGAGCCAAGCATATTGAATAATGATATGGATTAGAACATTCATAAGGAAAAAAATTACACGCAATATTTAATAATGTGATTTATGGATACCTTATATAGACTTCCCAAGTTAGAACTCCGCGTCAAAATACGACGATTAAAAGTTTAGATTTTAGATTTCAAAATTAGAGTAAACAGTTTTCATACGGGTACCGGACTACAAAAATACTTTTTCGGTACATTGAATACATCCCTCTTCTTAAAATGCGAACACCAGAAATTTACCTTACTTGTTTCGAATACTGTACATTATCCAACGATGACGAATGTGAAACACGCTGGCGACCCCTTCGCAGCTGGAATGCCGCTCGATGAACTCGGATTGGTTGCCGGACCAGGTTCGATTGCTTTACAACGACGAATGAGTTCTCGGTGTAGTAACTCAAACTCAAGCATTTTTTGTGGAATCAACACCGTTAAAACAAAAAAATATGTCCCGCGAGACGAATAAGGATGAAACTCACGACCAACAAGGCGATTCGATTTTAAAAATTGAATCTTTAAGTAATAATTTGATGTTGCCAGTATTAAAACTTTTTTTGTTTGATTTAATGAACGCAGCTTCTCATGATAGGGGGACACGGGGCTGTGATGAGAGTTTATTATTGTTGGCTACACTGTGTTCCAAGAACTAGTTTTGGACATGGGGTAAAGCTGCAGCCACGGATGCCTGATATCCCTTAGGCTTAGGTCCCTTAGGAATATTGTGAAAAGAAATACTGGATTTTAGCCACCCGAATGCTGACTGATGGCATACCACACCATATAATTGAGGGATGCAGACTAGCACTTATTTCAGGAGCCTTTGAAAACTCAAAGAGGCTACATATATATTTGTTTTTCTTTTATTCGGCTGCTACGCGGAAAAAATAGTCGTTTGAGATTTAAGTGACTGACCATGACTCTATGAATCTTGGATCTAGAGTTTTGGATCTTACAAAGATTCAGTGACTTTTCATTAAATAGTGTGCATCTAAAACTCTATATACAAGATTCATAGAAAGTCACTTAAATTTCAAATAATTATTATTTTCCGTGTATCCATTTTTTAAAGCAAGATGGGCTTTCTCTTAAGAGGTGTGCAAGAGTTAATTTAGGTCTTTAATGGAAACATCATTACTCAATATTTTATTGCTCTCCCGGGAATTATTTTTATTATGTAAACTATCATGAAGGTTATTATGCTCAATTATGTTACACAATATTCCGCACTGAATGTGGTCATATTATATGATTCTTGAAACAAATTAGATTTCCTGAAAGAGATTGGTAAAGGGGTTATTTAGAGTTTAGAGTGCGTGGTGAAAAGCAAATTTATGAATTTATTTTATTTTCAGGAATTAGTTTATAAATAATAAATTGCTGTACGAGGAGTAGACGCAGGATGTTCAATCTTGATTTTTTTTAATGAGACTCTGGGCGCAATGATTAGTTATCCAGCAACTGGATGAGTAATCGGAGCCAGACAGGGGCGGTTCAATGTGCATGATGACAAACGAGACTTGAATCTTCAGCTCTTTATTGTACGTTGTTTTAATTGAGACTATTTGATATATTCAAGAACTGAACAGAAAAATATAAGTTCAGATTAAAAAAAAGGTTAATGAAATCTATATCAGAAATGCCTTTTAAATGATTTTTAAATCTTTAGCAACTATGGAATTTTTTTTTTGAAGTGTTTAAGCCCCAAAGCATTAGTTTGATTTATTACAGAAGCTATTGTATGTATGATATGGGATTAAACCGGTTTTTTTATGTAACAAAATTTTCTACTCAGTGTAAATACTAAAAATCCTCAAATCCCATGTGAAAAAGTTACATATAGTGTATACATAGGCATAGGACACAAGACTGATACTTTTCACTTGTTTTATAAATTTGGCTATATAAAACGAATGAAAAGTATCTGTGTTTTGTCCACTATATATAAACTTTTCATATGGGATTAAATCAAATCAATTCCTGATTCCTACTAAAACACTTATGATAGTTTTCTCTATGTTCAACTTATTAGTCAGAATGCTGTGCCACTTTTATGAGAAGAAACGAGGGAAATCGAGCAGCTTTCGACGGCATCACCGGCGATTCACGATGGCAGGTGTAGCTAACAGGTAAAATTCAGGTAGATTTGTAGAACGAACCTTTTCCTTCGTTCATAAATGCCGAATTCCAAATAATAAAATAATAAAACTCACTCCTGGCAATACAACTTAAGGCCCGGCTTTTACAACTCATGACTTTGCGACTTCGAGTTACAGAATATTCGAAATTTATGATAGACTAGACTAGAGATTACAGAATAAGCGGCTAAATTTCGAATCTCATTTTCCTGTGTTGTGAATGAAATAGATGACAGTTTATAGAACACATGACAACGACTCTTCCAGTCTATATGACTGGAACAGCCGAGATGACATTAATGACAGTCGAACCTGGAAACAGAATAAATGTTTTATGACAGAACCTGATAGGGTCACAGGCGTAAGATTTTTGTTGGTACTGAAGGAAGATGAGCCGGTGGATGTTGGGATGTGGACAATGAATGTTTCCCAAGATTACGCAGCCGCGATAACCCAGATTTTGGAGGATCGAACGGACATTCTCTAAAGTCCGATCTTGGAGGAAATGGAACGTTCTAACGGGGAAGATTCAAGTCAAGTAAAGACCAGTAAAGACCCAGTTGAGAATCGAGAGCCTGGTGCGTCCATGGCCGCCTTTGAGCAATGGAAGTGCCCCATACTCACCGCGCCAGCGCCATCCTGTCATGAGACAATCCGATTGAAGGCGTTGACAGTGTATCCAGATCTGCGTGTGGAGATTTATTACTGGTATATCCCACTGGACACATGCGCACAATTTTTTTCACGGGTTTCCTTAGCTCATGCCTCGTTGAGCCTGTCATATAGTCACTTCACACATGACGTCTGGAGTGCTTAGTCGGTTAGACACGGAAATTAGCTTAACGAAGAGGATAGTGGATGACGGGTTTAGGATGAAGGATATATAATTAGGACTAACAAGGAATATAAGTCAGGGGATAGGCAGCTTTGTCGAATGACGTGGGGTTGATGGGATCTAGCAGACGAAACGGAGAACAGAAGACAAACGGCGCGACGAAGCACTTCGATGTGACACTGGCAGCTGGTCAGCTTTTGATGGCGATATGTGGCTTAGTTAAGGTGGCAGTTCGTACGCGACTACCCCTCTGACCTGACCTCACCTGACCTGACCCGACGACTACAACGAAAAGCGCCAACCTCGACTCCGAATCCGACTCCAACCTCGGCGTTGGCTAGACTGAGCTGATGCCGATCTACTGAAACCGGAGGTCTCCCCACTACCTGGCAGCCATCCCCGTGGCCTCGTGACTTTCCGGTGAACATCGACTGTTTCCGACTACCTTCGGCTACTCCGACCTCCTCCTCGCAGTGGCGGCGGACCGACCTCGTGTCTCGCCATTGCAGCGGCCACCGCACCACCAGGGCCGAATTACATGCTTTGCCAACACGGGATGGAGACAGAGAAAAGGCCGGGGGGCCTTCGCTTCTCCTTTCTTTTCAAAGCCCCCTGCGAGCTTGCTTTGGAAACGACTCGATGTGAAAAGAGCCAGGGTCTGCTGCACGCAACCGCACAAAAATGCCTGGACGAGAAACCGAAAAAATCCTTGGGCTTTATTGAAGCACGACTGCGAATTGGATTGGACTGGACTGGAGGATGGGGAATTGTAAATGTGAAGGAAGTGTTCAAGGAGGATAGGACCTTGGAGTATGGCCAGAAAATAGGGACAAAATCTGCAGGGAACACCCATTAAATAAAAATAAGCATTTTTTATTTTTACTGTCACGTATACCTGGGAGAGACACTAATGTATCAAAATCTAACTATCAAGGCTATCAATTGTATAGTTACAATTCCAAACTTAGAAACAGCGAAGAAGAGATTTTAAAAATCAGGGTTAACTCCGCGTCATCCACACCCACATGGAATCCTATTACATAGAATTTGGAATAGGGACTGGTCTCAAGTGAAGGAACAAAAGCAGAAAGTGGGATATGACTCATGGTAGAAACGAAATTATTAAGCAAAACTTTATCACTTTCTAACATCGAACATTCTAACATTTCTAACCCATTAAGTTAGAAATATGAAAGTGCCTATACATGTCTCATCATTACCCCCAATACTTTCTATATACATACTCCAATTGACTTAATATGCATTGCCTTTCGAGATATGACACAAGTAATTTATCCCCGTTTCAGTGCAATCTCAGAATTATTTGAGCAGATCGAAACAGGTTATGCATTAATTTGCTTAATTTGAAATTTAGTGCCCTATTATGTGCTCGTATCACCCCACACGAGGTAACGATAAAGCCCGTTTCACATTATAAGAGCGTACATACATAGCTATATAGCCTTCTGATTCCATTATGTCCTGGACCAGGAACGACACTAACTCTATTACGGAATCGCGATATTTATACGTCCGCACATAATGAGTTAATGAGTCTCCATCGGCAAAGGCATGTTAGTAGAGTCGCCAACCCTCTCGATAACAAACGAGATCGAGAACCACATTCGGTGGTGCAACCGCGTAAATAGACTTTAGAAAGCATGTGCGGCTGCTGAGTGTATAAAACGCTCTGTGTGCCTACTATCTTGCCAGCAAGCAAGGCGAGGCGGCCCAATCCCTTGAACGACTACATATCCTCCGCTTACGAGCAAAATGCTCCTACATTCGCAATCGTTTCCCGGACTATGTGCATGTGTATACACTAGTCTACATACTCTGTAGAAACTCGTAAATACTGGGATACGCGAGTGAGCTAGATTCGAGAATCGAACATTCAAACTAGAAATATCCACGGAAAGAAATATTGGCCCATTTTCTCAATACATGATGGTATTAAGGTAATGCAAACTGAAATTACCGAATGGAAATCAGTAACCAGTAAGATTTCACGTCTAATGAATGCATTTTAGACTTTTAGAGCCAACTGCTGTTTCAACACGAAGAAAAATGGATGTTAAAACCTACACTGAGAGACCTTCTATTTGAATAAATGATAAAAACGAATCAAAGTTTAGTATACACGGAAAAATGACGAACTATTTGAGTTATTCATATTAAAGTACAGATTTTTTTCATTTTCATAATAGTCTTTAATAAGTTTCAGTAGAAAAATTAGTAATTTGAATATGAAATGTTATGAATCTGTATTTGAAAGATTACGTGCTAAAAAGTGAAATGGTGCTTACTAGTTTGTCCCAAAATAATTTCAATAAGCAAGAAAGTGAATATCATAAATCTGTGAAACTTATTTAAGAATTTGACATCATGAATATGAACATATCAGGAACCTGCGACTCATTATAGAAATTAAAACCCGAGTCTCCATTTTTCGTATAGTTCTGTTTCATTATGTTCCCGAGTATGTCCGAGCAATCTTGATTCTTGTTGAACGCGTTCGCGCCACTGGACGAGTGCACGTGTACCGACAGTTGCCGGCATTATACTGCCTTTATCAATTTGTAGTCTTTTCTTTCTTCAAATTTTTAATCTTCATTATTATTCTGACATTAAAATACATTTTCAATAACAGGGTGGCCGTTTAAATAAATAAAAATTTCCTGGTCATTCCCCGGTTTTTTCCCGGTTCGCAAAAATTGTTTACGGTCAGTAAAATCAAAGAATTCGAACTCTTGAAGCTAAACATTTTTTAATTGAAAAAAATAAATACTGAACTATAGATTAAAGCACTTAAAGTGGGACTATTGAATTTTAAACTTTTAAAACTGAACACTAAAATTGTTTTCAAACAATTTTTTGTTCAACCATTCAATAATGTACATGTATAAAATGGAAGGTATTAACACTTTTCAATTGAACAATTTTAAATCTAATGGAGTGAAAGTGTAAAATTAAAAATTTTTAACTTTTATTAATTGTGAAGTTCAAAGATGATTCAGTTCAAAAAATATTAATCCACGTTATCATTTTCAATTCACTGAATTGAACAATGAATCAAAAAATTGTTAAATTTTTTAAATGATGTCATTTTAGGCTAGAAAAAGCAACTTTTTAAATGAGAAGTTAAATTATTTTAATTTAACAAAAAATGTTTATTATCTTAAAACCGTTCAAACCCCTTGAATAGTTTTTAAATGCTGCACTTCGTTTTGAATGTTTTGAAATATTTTCAAAACTTCTAAATATTTTTTGAAATTATTCAAATTTTTCGTACTTTTTTTTTAACCTGCAAAATTAAAAAAATTGCCTTAAAATATCCCAGATTCCTTTTTGAATTTTTTTAAAACAATCTTTTTAAAACTTCTCTTCAAAAAACATCTCTCGAAACTACTCAATTTTTTCTAAATTGCAAAGTGTTAAATTGCTATTTATACATCAAAATTTAAAAATTCCACTTACAAATTAAAAATGTTCAAAATAAAACAATTAAAATTGTAACGTTCAAAGTTTTTAGCTATTTCAAATTTTGATGATGTCTAGTTTCAAATATTTGATTTATAATTGCTCGTATTATATGAATATTCAAATATTGCTACTAATTAAATCATTGTTCTTTCTTCTGATTATTTTTTTTTAATTTTAATGGGTTAAAAATTGAATATTTTAGACTGAAATAGTATTTTGTATAGAATTTGAAATTGAATCATTTATAAGTTTAAATTTGTTTAACTACTAACGCTTTCGAATTGAAACAATTCGATTTTTCAAGATAAAATCTGTAAACTCTTTAAATTTGAACGGTTTCAGAGTCGTCTAGGAAAATCAATTGTTGTTATGATACTTATAATACTTTCTTAAAGTATAGTTCGATTGCAAAAAATATTAATTTATAATTAAAGTTGATCAACTAAAAACGTTTTTTATCAAAACTTTTTAAGTCCAATCTCCTTTTAATTTTTTATTGTTCAAGTCGTCATTACTGCATTTTAAAACTCTTTAAATTAAAAAAAAAACACGTAAAAAACCATGCTTAAAAATATAAAAATTTTTTAATAGAAAATTTCAAAACTACGCATTTTAAACTAAGAATATCAGAATTGAAGAAGTTGACAATTGAACTTAAAAATTAAAATAAGCTGAAATCGAACTTATTTTAAATTTGTACATAATTCCTCAGAGAAGGGAAAAGATAGAAAGATTATTTTAAAGTACAATATGACATCATGTGATATGAAATTTGTGATGTTGCAAGTGATGGGATAGATTTTTCTCCTAAAAATTTAGAAAATGCTCGGTCAAGAAATAATTTCACTGTCATTTCCTGGGTTCCCCGGTCACAAAAAATTGCAGGTCATTTCCCGGTTTCCCGGACCAGTAGCCACCCTGAATAACTTTCATACGTTATCTTCAACATTTAATTAAAATTATTCAGCCTAGTATGAACTTTTAATGATTTGATTTTAAATTAATTAATTTAAGATTATATAAATATTTTTCTATTTTCAATTGGGAAATAGAAGCTTCCCTTTCCCACTGATTGAACATTAATATTTTTAAATAAATTTTTTTTTTGCGTCTTCCATATATATAACATTCAAAATTGAATTAAATTGCCTGTAGATTAATATGCCTTCTGGTATTTTTCTTGAAAATAATAACAAAATTTTCCTTTTAATTCAAAATCTTTCTTTGAAGTTGGCGGGCGCGTTAATTCACATTTTCTCAATAGGAGTCGCATGGGCCCTTCTCAATAAGGTCTCATTTTTCTCACAAGCGCTATTATATATTATATCTAGTATATAAGCGATTTCCAGATATACTCAGCTATGTATTTCTGCGTTGCGCACGAGCGTTTATATGCACAAGTTAAAATAGTAACAAAAATATGAAATTCGCCAGTTGAAAACCACTATATCCATTTTTTAAACGCATCACTTTTTTCCGTGTTTTTATATTGTAGGGGGGACTCGGGGGAATGGTGTCGGTGCGGGGCACGGTGACTATTACAAATAACGCCCTATTTTTTTATATTCATATTAGTTTTTCACATAAAATAGTTTTCCCTTCTTAGAAAAATAGTGACTTGATGCAATTTTTCTTTTAAAATTCACGTCAGAAGAGTAATTATGAAAAAACAGTTTTGACGCAAACCGATGAAAAAGTCTTTGGCTGAAATTAAGCACTTACAGCATATTTTGAAACACTTAAAGCATGAAAAAGATAGATTTTAATAGGTCTGGAGCCTGGAGTAATTTTTTCCCGTTACATTACACTTTCCAGAATTATTATATTATATAATTTTTATTTTACAATGTTCATATTGTTTAAATAAACGGCAAGTATATACTCGCATGTCTGTATTGAATGTTTGCTATTACTCAATGGAAATTTAGAAGGTACTGACAGAGCGCGATGAATTGTTTTAATGTGACACCGCCTGGGTTAGGAGTCTTCTGAGGGGAACAGGACTTTGACCCAACCGTTGAATCTCTCATAATTTTAAAATTCAAAATATGTACATATCCTTTGAAGTGCCATAGTTTTTTTGAGTTTTGAGTTTAATAAAAATCTTACTTCACTTTTCTGTAGAACTCTTCTGCCGAAACCCAGAGCTTTGAATAGAATCATAAGTCTAGAAAAATCTAAACTTTGCAAAATTGGATTATATTTACCCATAGAAGTGAGAAATACCGCCGTGCATATGAAGAGAGTAGAAAAAATCCTCATCTTTTCTAGTGAGACGAAAAACTTATTAATGTACTTTTCTTCAAGAATTTTATCTAAACTGAAACGAATGGATATTATTGTACTCTCATAGATTATATAATATATTTTCAAGTTATTATTATTATTATCTCATAAACAATAATCGTTAAGTTTGAACTTTTGAGATATTTACATTACATTAATTAATTTTTGCGCAAAAATTTAGTTTGTGAATTTGTTAAAACTGATACCACAATTTTTGTTTAATTTTCATGCGTATCCCCACCAAATTTGTTTGAATCCACAAGAAAATAAATGCTGTTTTTTAATGATATTCAGAGGTTTTGCAAGCCCCAAAAAGTTTAATAAATATTTGTTATAAAAAAAAACGTATTTCTAAATTGTATTCAGAATCGTCAATACTAGGTGAATCGGTATGAAACTTAAGATTTCTCTTCGCAATTAGCTATAGAATAGAAATGGAATATTAACTTTTAATATAACTACCATAAGTCTGTTTTATAGGGTCTTGAAGAAACCCCAAAAATGAAAAATTGGGTTTAGCGAGTGCTTGTCGCTAATTATGATTTTCGCTTCCTTGAATGCTACTTTTTACTGATAATTAGATGCTTACATCAGTTTTTCAAATCATTTGTCATTGTTTTTCAAATTATCTCTTGGAATTGAGGTAGAACTACCCGGTTTTACCATTTTTTCAACTTATTTTCAACTTTTTATTTCAAGCGATGCAAAAATATAATAACGTAACTAAAATCATTGTTTGAAAATTTTTTTATTATTTATGCCAATATTTTCTTGCAATAATGCTAGAAAGTTGCAATTTTTTCTATAATTTTTTACTTTTTGTCAGCTTTTCACTTAAAGTAAGGTAAAAATAAATTATATTTCATAAACTTAATTGTTGAAGAAAATCATCATTGTTTTTAACTATATTTTCCTATAGTAATGCTAGTTGCTTTAGGCTTTTTCTAAAATTTTTCACTTTTTTGTCAGCTTTTCATTTAAAGTGAATTAATAATCAATTCAAGTAAGCAATTTTAATTTTTGAAATAATTGATTATTTTTTAAAATAATATTGACTTTGAGTAATGCTAGAAAGGTGCAATTTTCCTAAAATGTTTAACTTAGGTTTGGCTTTTTAATTATAATCAAATAACAAACCAGCATGTTATTATTTTAGTATGAGAATATTATAATATTCTCCAAATTTTCTGCATGGACCATAATAGATGTAAATTTTCCGTAAAGTAGTTAATGAGGGCCTTATCGGTGAACTCATTATTAATATTTCTTACGCGTTTACAACTAAAAAGTCCAAAAAAACTAAAAATTTCTGTAAATTCAAAAAGAGTATTCTTAAAAATAAGCCAAAATAATTGTATTAAACGAATTGAAATAAATTAAACTAATTAATTAAGAGCTAAACAGAGAACAAAAAAATCTTCATTTTAATGTTATCAGACTGCAATCTGTGTAATCTTATTCTTTTATTTAAATTAAAAATGTCGTCGAATTGAGGATGGCAAGCAAAAAAAATAAATTATCAAGTTCATTTAAGGTTTTATATTGTAATGAAATATTGAGTGATTTGATAACATTTTCGAGAAAATGTTATGATCTCCGTTTATTACATTTCATTACCGCTTATTACTTTGATTGCCTAATTATCAAATGAAACTATACGTCCAAATTTAAAGTACAATAAAATATAATTTATAATCAGAAATAAATATAAATCATAAAATATCTACACAGGCTGTCATGTGATTTGATTTTAATTTTACCTGAAGTGAGGGGAGGGGAATTAGTAATGGATAGGGGAACGTATGGGTGGGAGATGTGTTGACGGAGAGACAATCTTAGCTGATTCCATAAAGAAATCAAGCGCGTTCTTTGAAAAATATCTAAACTGCGCATATGTTCCGAACAATTGTTTATGCCGTTGCCAAATAGCAAATATTTTCACATGATAGTAATAAAAAATTAATTTATCTCATATTTCATAACAATAATGTGAATTTTAATGAGCTAACTATAGCCAATCCCGTCGGCTGGAAGCCCAATGCGCTACCACTGCGCTAACCATAAAGTGGGTTAGTAATTAAAAAGAGTAATTTACATATAGTGATGTACATCGTCATGTAAATGCGAAAATAAAAGAAACTTTTTGATCTGCATCTGTTTAATTAGTACAATTTAAGGAAGATAATTACTTTCATTAATTTGTATAGCTTATCACTATCTTTTGTCAGATAATTGCTAGAAAATTGCGGTTTTCGAAATTTTTCACTTTGCCTTGTTTTTTGGTTATGAACCAGTAATTAATAAACATAGAGAATTATTTTTTAACCAGCGCTTTCTTTACTAGAAATATATTTCGCTGAGATAAAACAGATATTTGAAATATTCTTAAAATTTTCTAAAAAAATTTTATATGGATCATATTATATGTACATTTTTCGAAGCACTTGCCCATATACCTTTTTGTATAAATTAATAATAATATTCATTATTTGTTCCGAACTCGAAAGACCAAACAACTGAACATTTCGGTAAAAATTGCAACTTCCTATAATTTGTATAGGTAAAGACAATTAAGAACAGTAATAATTTGTTTGAACCATTTAGTTTGTGTTTGCTAAAATAATTGTTACCTCACTTTAAATGAAGACTTGACAAAAAGTGAAAAATTCCATAAAATGTCGCGACAATTCAGCATTACGGTAGCAGACGATAATTATGAACAATAAGAATTTGTTTAAAAAGTATGTTCATTGAATTTGATTAACTATGGCCACACTGTAAGTGAAATGTGGACAGCAAGTTAAAATGGTAAGAAAAACCGCAGCTTTCTAGTATAATTCTAGAAGAATAATATTAAAAATAGCAATACATTATTTTATTGGACCAATTAAACTAAATTACACTAATTAATTAGGAACTAAATAAAAACCGAAAAAGAAATTTCATTTTAGCAATCTGTAATCGGTGTGACCTGTATCATTTATTTAAATATGAGATTTTATGCGAGTATTAAAAAGTTAATTCAAGATTTTATATAGTAATACGATAGCAAGTTATGGATAAAAGATTCAAAAAAATTGTATGATCTCATTTTATTGTATTTCATCAGCATTTATAACTTTGTTTGCTTCATTATAAAATTAGGTTTATTTGGAATATCTATAGTTGAAAATAATATAATTTTGAAAGCTTTTCAAAATATGTAGTTTAATTGTTATTTGAGCGCTGTTCAATGTTTATAATAGAACATGATAATAATTCAGGGAAGGAATTGAATTTCTAATCGAAAAGTTGATTTTTTAACTAAGAAGATTAATTTCCAAACAAGAAATTTCAATGATCACCAAAATACATGAATTTTCAACCAAGTACTTGAATTTTCATCAAAAAAGGGTATAGTTTAATTTTTGACGAATTAGTTGATTTTTTCACCAAAAATATGACATTTTAACGAAATAGTTTTTGTCTCAACATAATAATCCATTCACTACTAATATTTCATCATGCGAGAGATGTACTGAATTTTTTTCATACAAAATTAATTTTTTTATTTTTATCATAAAAGATGCAAGTTATTACGAAAAAGTAAAATGTATTTTGGCATGACTTTTTCATATAGACCAGATTTTTTATATAACTTTCCAGGCCTTCATAAACTTTACAGACTCTTTCTTATTACAAGCTAAGTTAAAGAAAAAATTTTCAAAAATACGATTTTCTTCCTCCTGGGAAAATCCGTTTTCAATTTTGATTATAACAATTTTTTTCAACGTATCAAATAGTTTACTCAACAAAAAAAAAATATTTTTCAACTGATATATCCTGCGTCTGAACTTGTATAAAATGTCGAATTTTACATGGATTCTTTCTAGAGACAAAAAATGTATGTAAAATGTTTTTCGTAAAATGATTGAAAGTATAAAGTATACATTTTATTCTCTAAATCCACATATGGTATATAAGTAATACTACAAAACTTTACGCAAAGTATTTGGTATACTTCGTAGGTTTAGGTCGCTTTTTACATCTATTTTTATGAAGCATTGCTTTCATCTGATAGTTTAGTATTTTTATTAAATTCTTTCCCGTTATGATTGTTTAATTGCCCTTTTGAAGTGTGGATAATATCTTGCATTTCTTTTTGATTGAAAAATCAAATTTTTTGTTATTGTTTGAAAAATCTATCTTGGTTGACA
Source organism: Andricus grossulariae (assembly GCA_011634705.1). Lineage (NCBI taxonomy): Eukaryota > Metazoa > Arthropoda > Insecta > Hymenoptera > Cynipidae > Andricus > Andricus grossulariae. Next base: position 275,724,728 of record JAABKJ010007545.1, read on the forward strand.
AGTTAGTGTTTTTGATTTGAAACTAGTAACAATAATAATAATGATAGTAATAAAAATGATAATAAACAAGTAATAAAAAATAGTAATAATATCAGCTTTTCATAGAAAATAGAGAAAGGGGAACAGCAATTGATTATGTGCTAGTGAAAGATGAGGTGTCAGAAAAGGTTTAGAAACTAGCGGTAGGGGATCATATACATTTAAATCACTCTTCCATAATAGTGACACTAGAGGGCGAGAAAAAGTAAGAATAATAGAGATAAGAAGGAAGCAAAGTCAGAAAGAGTAGGAAGAGGGGATTGGTAAATGCAAGAAAAGAACAGTTTAAAGAAAAAGCCAGGAATATCAAAATGGGAAAGGGAAATATAGATGAGGAGGTGGAAATTACAGAAGAAATAAAAAGAGGATTACATTACACAAGAAAAAAAGAAGTTAGTGAAGGAAAAAATGGAAGAGGATGGGGTGAGATATGTAAAGAGAAAAAGGAGATCAGAATGTAATGAAGAAAAGAGAGGAAAGTGTATGGATAATGTGTAATAGAGTATGGAGAGGAGAATATAACATTCAACCATAAAGTTGAATTTTCAATCAAATTTGATGTTTTAACTATGAAGATTGTCTTTTTTACGAAAAAGACGAGTTGTTTACAAAATAGTTGCACTTAGATCAAAATAATTAAATTCCAGACAACAAGATCAGATGAAATGAGGAGAAGCAAAGTAGTGGAAATGAGCGGAAATAAGGGTAGGATGATTATAAGAAGTAAGAGCAAATCGTGGGGGGCGTAGTGAAAGTTAGGGAAATAAGGGAAATTAGGAATAGATAAGAAGTGGAAAGCAGGGGAAGTGAGGGGAAATAAGAAGCGGGAAAATGTGGGAAGTAAGGAATAAGAAGGGAAAGGAAAGAAAGTGAAATAAAAGGAATTGAAAAGATGCGAAGTAGAAGAAATTATAGAAGGAATTATATAGGGTGTGAGGAATAATAACAACAGCGGGAGAAGAGGAACTTGGAGGATATTAGGGCAGGGTGTGAGTATGGCAAGTGATTGAAAATGAGGAGAAGCAAATAAGGAGATATAAGAGAAAATGAGAGGAGAGGACGTAGGAAAAATAAAGGAGAGGACGTAGGAAAAATAAAGGAGAGGTATGTGTAAGGAGGAATTGGATGGGCGAGAAGAAGAGCTAGGGGAAGTAGGAAAAGTGAGAGATTTGAATTTTAGAGAAGGATGCAGTGAAATGTTAGAGAACTAAGAGAAAATTAGTAGCGGATAAGTAGGGAGAACGGGAAAATCAGAAAAGGGAAGTAGATGGTGAGTATGGGAGGAGAAGTGAGGACTGAGAAAGGGAAGTCGGGGTTTCTTAGCCAAGAGAGATTGAAGATGAACAAGTAAAGCAGGAAGATGTTGGTGAAGGTATGAGCAGCGAAGCTTGAAGCGAGGGATTTGTATGATTTTGAACTCACTTGGAATCAAAAACAATATTATATTTGACTTGTACATTTCCTTAAACTGAATTATGGTGTTGTGAAGTTTGTTTTACATGTTTCTTTCATGTACTATTCTAAAACACTTGGAGATTGGGCTTGAGGAGCCTATGGGAACTTCTTCTAATTCATGTCGATTATATTCTATAACGGCGCCGCTATACATGTTAATTTTCGCGCGTCTTAGCGTGGCAGTTTTTGTATATATTCCACGTAGAATCGTATTATTTCTATCCAATATAGCCAGAATGACACCAATGGATGTTGCTAAAACAAGTCGTTCTTCCGTTGGCATAGGCATAGGGACACCACGTAATCCTTTAATGTAAATTGGTTCATCGACAGGAAAAGTGTACCTGCGTATTTCATATACAGGATCTGGATTGGTGTGGGGAATAAGTCGAAGGAATTTAAGTTCTTCAGGAGAATATGCACGTATAAATGATTCAAGACGTATGGCAGGAGGAGAGATGGAGCTGGCAGGAGGCGACCGAGACCTGGGACGAGACGAATTCTCGACAGGAGAAGCAGGCCTGTCTTTCCATCCTCAGAATAAGAAGTTCTGGAACGAGGAAGTGTGAACTAAACTCTGCAACAAGAAATGGAATATTAATATTTTCAAGAAGTATGCATCGTATGTCAGTATTGAATGTATGCTATTCCACAATAGAAATTTATGGTAGAACTCTTCCGCGAGGAAATGAACTTTGATCTGAACTCTTGGACCTCTCACAATTTTCAAATTTAAAAAATGTATGTATTCTTCAAGGTGTCATAGGTTTGTCAATATTCACTTTACTAAAGTCTTACAAGATTCTTCGTAGAACTCTTCTGGCAAGAACCAGAACTTTGAACAGAACTCTTGGAACTCTAAACAAGAAATTATTAAAAATGTTACGATTTTTAACAAAAAAAGGGTTGAACTTTTGAGAAGTGAGCTGCTGGCTATTTTCTTTGTGGAAGTGTCTGAAGCCTAATATCAAAACAATACGGAGCTGTAGAACGATGCTAAATTTTCTCAGAACTCTAAAAAAATGGTAAATATCGCGAAAGTAGATTATATTTATCAATAGAATTCAGAAAAACCGCCGTAGATATGAAGAGAGTATAAATAATCCTCATAATTTTAATCAGTCGAAAAACTTTTATATGTACTATTAGTGAAGAATTGTATCGACACTGAAACTAATGTATATTCTTAACTTTCGTAGATTATGTTATGTGTTTTAAAGTCATTATCTCATGAATAATAATTGTTCTGTTTGTCGTGCTGGGATATGTACATTTCATTAATTAATTTCTGAGAAAAATTCAGTTTTTAATTCGTTAAAACTAATATTACAATTTATATAATTGTTTGATTTTTAGAAAGATCCGGGATTTACATGGAAGACTTATACAGTGTCTACTAGACCGAGCAATTAGGGTGGTTCAAAAGTGCAAGCCCCATGAAGCTTAACAATTATTTTTCATAAGAAAAAAAACTTCCTTTGTAAATTTTATTTAGAATCGTCAATACTAGGTGGATCGAGTCCTAAAGAAACCCTATAAATGAAAAATTGGGTTTAGTGAGTGTTTGGAGCTAATTATGATTTTTTGTGGTTTTATCATTACAAATTATTTTTTACAACTAAAATACCAGTTTTTGCTCATGATTAGATGTTTACATCAGTTTTTCAAACAATTTATCTTTGTTTTTAAAATGTTCTTCAACAATCGACTTAGAAAGTCCCTGTTTTACCAATTTTTGCAACTTATTTTCAACTTTTCAGTAAAAGCGAGGCAAAATCTAATCAATTTGATGAAAATAATTGTTTAAACAATTTTGTATTATTTATAACAATATTCGCTTAGAATAATGCTAGTAGTTTGCAATTTTTTTATACAATTTTTCACTCAATGTCAGCTTTTCAATTAGAGTGAATTAATAACCAATACAAGTTAACAATTGTAATTATTGGAACAATTGATTATTATTTTCAATAATATTACCTTTGAATGATGCTAGCAAGTTGTGGTTTTTTCTGAATTATTCGATTTTTTATCCACTTTTCACTCAAAGCGATGGTACAGTTAACCAAATGAAACAGAAATAATTGTTTGAATAAATTATTATTGCTGCTGACTATCTTCTCATATATCAAAGCTGGACTGTTGCAGGCTTGTCTGAAATTTTCCACATTTTGTCAACAAATATAATTGTTAAAACAAATCATTATTATTATTAATATTCTCTTTAAACAATGCTAGAAAGTTGCAATTTTTGTAGAATGTTTAACTTAGCTTTGCCTTTTTAATTATGAACAAATAATAAATAAAATTATTAATATTTCAATATAATATATTATCATATCCTTAGAATTTTCTAGGTGGACCATAGAAAATATTAATTTTCTGTAAAGTAGTTACTGAGAGCCTTTTTGTTGAACTTGTTATTAATAATAATTATTCTTTTCCCACTGAGAAGTCTAAAAAATCTGAAAATGTTGGAAAAACCGGCCACTTTCTAGCATTAATATAGAAGAATATATTTATGATCATTAATAATTTGATTGAAAAATTATGTTTGTTGCACCCAGCAAAAAAAATCGTTATTTTAATTTTATCAATCTGCAATCTGTGTAATCTCATTCTTTTATTTCAATTAAAAATATTATCTCATTGGGAATGACAAGCAAAGGAATAAATTAATAATTTCATTTGAGATTTTATATTGCAATGAAATATTGACTGATTTGATAGAAGATTCGAGAAGATTTTATGATCTCGTTTTATTACATTTCATTACCGTCTATTACTTTGATTGGCTAATTATCAAATTAAACTACAGTCCAAGCTCCGAGCAGTGCCGCTCCAAGCAATACGGCAATTACGAAAACCGTTCGTCATTCAAAATTATTTTTAATCCACTTTAACAAAATTTGCTATGATATAGAATCAGATTTATGTACTATAAGGCTAACTAATTGTTGTCTATTTTACGTTTCGTCAAATATTTAAAGGCTTGGGATAAAGATTGAAATTTAAGAATCTTAAATTAGATTAAAATGAAATTCTAAATCCCATTTATCGTCCAACACTCAAGCCAATTCTTTTATTTTCAGGAATTCTATACATTGAATGAAGATGTTCTGTATGAATGTTCAACATAAAATGTGAACTTTAAAACCTGAAGAAACCCATGAAAAATTATAAAATCTCGTTCAAAAGATATTAGATGTTTGATTTCAGCTTATTTAATACGCGTTTCTACGAGAAAACTGCTCGCAGTATTATTACGCAGTACAAAACGTGGAAAAGAGTGAATTTCCATTTTTCAAATGAACGAATATCTGTTCTCACTGCTGTGAAAAAAAGCTTTTCATTTTTTGTTTGTTTACGTTTCACATGTATTGTTATAATTAATAAGATTACACGAGTGACATCAAATTGAGATTATAATTAAAATTCAATGTTTGAGTTTCTCTTTGTTACAAAAAAAAACGAGCAATACGACCCAGTAATTAATTATTAATATATTGCACGAGATTTCGCAGGTTACGTTAAAAGTGAGGTGAAATATTTGTCATTTTGATGCTTTGTTTACATTTTTCTAAGAATCAAACATACCATAGCTAATAATATGCTGTTAATGTTTTTTGTCTACATGGTCGATAATCAATATTTTTTTAAAATATTGATTATTAAAGTTGTGAACCACAACTTTTTAACGTCGTGAAAAAAATCTCTCTAGCTCCGCTGGGATGCGAACTCCAGATCTTTCAGATTTCCGGTCTGATGCTCTTACTAATCTGAGAGATCTGGAGTTCGTATCCCAGCGGAACTAGAAACAAAATAATCCAATATGAATCACTTTTGTACGCATGTTCAGAGTTTGGCAGCTGAATTCTTCCCCACGCATTCGGGCGTGACCGCGCTTAGAGTGGGGGTTTATGACTTCTTGGAATTATACTCCCCTACAGCCCCGAAAACGGCATTGCTCGGATTTTGGACTGTATATTGTATCATCTGCAGAATTAAGCCTTGAAAAGGACTCGGATCCGTATCGAAACTTGTTAACGAATATTTAGGTAAATATAAATACCCGGAAAACGCATACACTTTTTAAATATTATAAGCTACCGGAAAAACTACAACATTAAATATTAAAAGAGGCTAAGCCTGAGTCAGGCTGGGCGATCTAATCTGGCGAGCAATGCAGGCGCAGGCCTGGACCCAGCATGACCTCGGCCGCATACACTGCAACGAGTATTACTGATGTTCTTACCTTCGTATTTACCAGGAATAAGATCTGAATTTTGAGATTCCGCTTCAATTACGACCTCAGAGTTTTCTCTAGTTAAAATGACAGCAACTTTCTCTGAATTTATGAGCTTCAGCGAAATATCATGAAAACTTGTATTCTCTTCGTATTCGTTAGGCTCATATTTTTTTGTCATTTGTTCTGAAAGTATATTTACTTCAGATGCTGGAAACCAATCCACTCTTTCATTATCTCTTCGATTCTGCTCTTGTAAAAAACCTAGTTTATATTGCATAGAAAATGTTAGTTATATGGAATGGCGAAGCTCAAAAATACACTAGTACTTTTTTCTAAATACTACCTTCTATCAAAAACGAGAGATACATATATAGAGCAGGAGCAGGTCATTGCATTTCGTGTTCGAAGCCATGATTGTTTAATTTTCCAATGAAAACAGAATAGACGACAACGGACGAGGTGTAATTTTACGTGGTAACAAAGTAAACAGAAAATGACGAGAGCGCCTAACCCAAAATTGGCTCCGTTACTAACCCTAATTAGCGAGTAACTAGATGGTTGGTACGCATTGTTCGTCAGCTGTAGTGAAAGAGCGAGCAGTGCGTTAAAAGAGTTTTTAAGGCACTAGTGCGTTAAGAAGTGCAGAATATTCGAGTTCTTGATAGTATATGTTTTGCATGCTTTTGAAACACTAACGATCTCTTGGGGCTTGCTTGTCTCACCTCGTTTAGAGACCAAAAAATGAAAGGTGATAATTTTTTCAAAGTTTACGCCTCAAAAATAAATTTCAAGTAATTGCAGGATTGTAGCCGCCCTGAGAAAAACGATAGACCCTGGGTTAAAACCACATAAGATTCGTTTAGAACCCACTAGGTTCCCACGTGGATTTATGAATTTACTGTGATTCTATCTGGCATTCCTTGAATCGAACGAGCGGGCGCGTACCTATAAGGTCAAATTCTGCAATCATACGAGTAGCAATTTCCTCTGCGCACATATATCATACACTATTTTTTCGAAACAAACGTCCGAGAAAGTTATTTAATGCCTTTTCACTCTTTTTCACCAAATTTACGATCCCGTATGGTGTTTTTCATCCAAATTTGTACATAATTATTTTACAAAATCTGCCAAACTCAAATACTGGAAATTATTATTTTTCTGCTAGGTTTTAGGAACCACTTGTTAAAACTTGTTTGGCAAACCTTTCTCTTCCGGCAAAATCTGCCGGACCTGTATGCTGCACTCTTTCTCTCTGCTCTCTCCAGTCTCCTCTCTTATTCTGTATCCACCCTGACTCAATGTTAAATATAATTCTAAAATAATTGTAATACCTTTTTGCACAACTCTGCAGTGTGCAAAGTTTCTTATCTCGTAACTACGAATGTGCAATTTTATTTCTTAAGTCATTTTATACCTAAAACAAGTGATGAAGTAAGACTATTTTATTATCACAAATCATAAGAAAATAGAATACATCATGCAAATAGACTAAATAAGCACAAATTGACTAAAATATCCAGTTATATTAAAATTGCTAATTAATAAAGAAGCTCGATATTTCAATCGAATTCAATGTATTTATATTCTACCCTATTGAAAATTCCGACGCTGGAAACGACATCGTAAACGATGTTTGATTTTGGGACCATATCTGATATTGCTTCCGACCTTATTTTTTTGAATGAGACAGAATATTTTATTATTGTTAAAATTTAAATCTATTTGACTGTATGGAAGAAATATGAAGACAATGGAAACTTTTAGAAACATATTGAGTAATTTATAAATGAATAATAATTTTTTTATATATGAATAAATATATGCATATATGTATGTATGTATGTATGTATGTTTATATATATATAAGAGAAACGAACTATATTCGTGATCGAATTTTCGGCTCCTTCCGAATACACCATCACTGCCAAGGAGAAACAAAAGCAGGAAAGGTATCAAGACCTTAAAAGGGAGCTGCAACGACTGTATCCAAAATATTCGGTACGAGTAATTGTCCTTGTGTGTCCCCACGAAGGCTTAATTTTTTCTGAAAAGTAAAGATGAACTAGGTCCGCTCGAGTGCATACCGGGTCGAAAATTGAGTTTCCTCAGAAATATTTGACAACCAAGCCTCCTAACCTACAACAAAAAAATGTTAAGTTTTTTTTTGACACATAGCCTCTAAACTTTTTAAGAAGAAGCTTTGGTGTTAAATTTCCTGCAATAATTGCGATGAATTTAGAATTCAACGTAATAAAATAAGTTTCAATGGTCTAGTGAATCCAATAAAACATGCTTGTATTCCGCTGATAATCAAGACTCTCAGACCCTTATGGAGGGTGTTTGTTCAAAAGACATAGAAAAATATCAAAGTTCGACCTCCTGCACTACGTCCAAACTCGACTCTGAATTCGATCGTCTTTAGTCTTCAAGTCAAACCGAGTTTAAATCAACCGAGGTTTAAACTAGATTATATTTACTTTTCCAGGGAAATTTTTTTAATTTTCTGGAACGCAGTATCCCAACATTTCTCGAAGAATATTCCTAAGCGACCTAATGACTCCTCTGGAACACCCGGGTTGTCAAGGTTTTTATAATTGCGACTTTCAAATCCCTCACATGGGTTTAACTTTGAATGCCTCCAAAGAATGTTGAAATCTGATCTGGCAAGTCTCCTAATGAGTCCTAGAAAAGCTCTACTATACAATAGTTTAATTCTACCAAATGGTTTAATTTTCCACCATAAAAGATAAATTTTCAATGAAAAGGGACGCATTTTCAACAAAGCAGTTGGATTTTCAACCAAAAGTGATAACTTTTTAATAGAATAATTAAACCTTGCACTAAATAATTGAAATTTTAAACATAAAAGATTAAATTGCATACAAAAATAGTTGCCTTTTGCAACCAAATAGTTGAATTTTCAACAAAACGAGATGAATTGTGAACCAACAATATAATAGTAGACTTTTCAACGAAAAATATGTATCTATCAACCAAAAAATTTAGATTTTCTATTCGAGTTCTATTAATTCAGTTCAAATTTGAGCGAAAAACAAGGAAAAAGGGGAAGTAACTTTGAAATAGGGCGGAAAGGAGGAATGCTTTAATACATGGATTTCATATAGGGTTTATTTGTTAAAAATATTACGTCAAAGTATCGACTAACCCCCACCCTGGATAACGATCCCAATATTTTCCCGAATGCTTCTCCACAAAAGCCGTTACGTAATTCATGGATGGCCCCTGAACATATACTTGTCAATTCCATGGCTTGATGAAAATCAACATGAGAAATTTAAAGTATCGATTTTTACAAATCAAATCAGACATGAATCAATAAATAAACTTGAGAAATAAAAGTAGGTCAACCTGATCGTGAATTCTCATTTCACTTCTGGAAAGCTTAATATTTTGAGAATCGTTTTATAATTTAACTTTGAGGAATAAAGAGATGATTTTAAGATTTCCATGACTCGGTGGCTTCTATTCAAATTCGAAAAAAAAAATTGAAATGAAATAATTACTTCTCTCATTAAGGACTAGGAATCTTCCAGCTTATGGATCCGAGTTCAAATCGTTATTTGAAGGATCATTCGGATTGTTTAACTTTCAAGCTGAAATACGAATTTTCTGCGAAACGGTTGAATGTGCAACCCAACAATATAAATTTTGTACAAACAAAAAAATTATTTTGAGCGAAATATTTGTATTTTTTTGAAAAGAGGGAATTTCAAACCAAGCAGATTTGTTGTCGAGAAAATAAGAAGAATTTTCGATGAAACCGTTCAATTTTCAACCATAGATATGCACCTTCAACAAAAAAATAAAAAATAACAAAGTTTTTTAACTTTCACCTAAGTAGTTAAACTTTTGATTAATAAAGATCAATTTTCAACAAAACAGGTCAAGCTTTTAACCATGTAAATAAAATTTCAATTAAAATGATAAATCTTCAAAGAAAAAAGTTTTTTTTTTTATAACAAAGTGGTTCAAACTTCTAACGAGTAGTTCAACTTTTTACCAAAAAAGATGAATTTCCAGAAAAAAATGTAACAGCAGATATTACAAGAAACAAAATGTTTCAACTTCAAATAAATAAAAACGTTAATTTAACCAATAAGATGAAGTTTCAACAAAATATTTGAATCTTCAACAAAAAAAGATTAATTTTCAACCAAACAGTTGCATTTTTATCCAAAAAAGATAAAATTTCTACTGAAAGAGATGCGTTTTTGAATTAAAAAGACAAATTTTCAACCAAGAAATATTTGAGGAAAATTTTCTAACTCAAAATATGAATTTTTAATGAAAAGTTAAATTTTCTACCAAAATAGTTGAATTTTCAATCCGAAGAGACGAATTTTCAACCAAACAGTTCAATTTTCAGCCAAAAAAGATGACTTTTGAAAAAAAGTGTTAAATTTACAACTGAATAGTAAATTTTTCAACAAAAAATATAATCTTCAGGAGAAAGCAACTGTCAAATAAAAGAAATATAAATACAAGCCAAATAAATCACTGAAAAGAATGTTGTCTCAGGTTAGCCACAAAAAGTCATTTCCGAAATACTATAATTTTTTCCGAACCAATTTTTCATTTGTTCTAATCATTATTATTTTGAAACCAGAATATTAATCTTGTAACATCTTTATCATAGAATCTTTTATAAACTTAATAGAACAATTAGAATTAAAAAATGTTTCAAATGGAATTTATTATGCTTGACAGTTATTTGAAGTTCCTTTAATAGAAATTCCCTGAAATTTGCAAGATTTTGTTTTCTAAATCAATAAATTTTCCTCACGAAGAAAATTCCCCGACTTGGCCCTGATTTTCAGGTTTTCCTTGACCTATGACCATCCTGTTTTATGTAAGAACCACGCTTCCTCATAGAGGGAGGTTTGTAATGACCTAAATATCCAAATATACTTTTTTGACTTATTTCGATATAATTTGAACCCAGAAGCTCGAAAATAGATTCCTTTTAAATTTCCGCGTGTGTGTAACTTTTCTGTTCATGATATCTCGAAAAGTAAAAGGAAATTTGGATGAATTGTATCATTCGATTGATATCCAAGTCTGTTAAGATTTTGAGGTAGATCGGCCATTTAGAAGTGGTTTTATTTTAGTTTATAGATTTAAGATAAATATATCATGTTTATATATTCATTTATTTTATTTGTTATGACCTACCAGTGCATTGTGTTCATATGCAAAAAACGTTGTCTCATATTAGGAATACTACAGTACTGTATCTGACATATTCTCTCGCGTCTTCGGAACACGTGGAATGATCTATTGACCTACCTTCCATGACCTCTTATGATTTATCAACACCGATTTATAAGTTAAAAAACTGTATTGTTTATCTTCTTGATATAAGAATTTTTTTATAATATTAGGAATACAACAGTACTGTATATGATATATCTGTTTAAACCCTTAAAGACGCATTGATGAACCAATTGAAGAACCTTTCATGAGCTACCATAACCTACCAATTTTGTTTTTAAATTTGTTAACAAAATTATTTACCTTCTTTATAAGAGGATTGTTTTTATATTGGAAATATAACAGTTTTGTATTTGATGTAATTGTTTGCGTTTTCGAGACGCGTGGATGGATTTACTGCCGAACTTTCGAAGACCATTTTTAAATAGTTGATAGTGACTTAGTTGAAAAAATGTACTTTGCTACAATGAAGAAAACTTTGGTTTGAATTTGTAATACAACACTACCGTAAATTGGGAAGTTGTTTATTGTGACAGAACACATCGATTGACATTATGGTGGACTCTCTGATTTTGTAAAAATAAGATTTTCGGTAAGACAGAAACATAAGCTAGAAAAACATGAAAAGTATCAAATTCTTCTTTTGTTAGAGAAAAACCTCGCTCTACGAGGAAGGAAATTTGATACCTACGAGGAAGCAAAATGCTCACAAAATGAGCACAAATAAATACACCCATAGTACTTCGCAGTGGTATCTAGTTCTGTACTGCAACCCTCAAATTACAAACTCAAAGAGATAAAAGAAAATGATATAATTAAGGTCACAGTAATCAGCTAATTCACAAAATGTAAATCAGTGATCCTCTCTGACAACATTTCAACAACCCGAACTCAATTATCATGCATGGTATAATGAGAACTACAGAGATCGCTAATAAAAAGGAGAAAAAAACTAAAGTTGGAAACTAAATGCGGACAATTGTACTGCAGTTAAAGAATAAGCGCAAAGGGGTAGAATAAAAGGGTGGTGATGGAAGCAGTCGGGTTATATGTACTGCCCAGTGATTCGGCGCATTCCTATCTTTTCTGTTATTGCGGTTGGTCCTCATCCTGCATACAATGTGGAACAAATATTTTAATAATTTACCACAAGTTACACATATAGTCCACTACTCAACTACGTTTGCTCGAAAGTGGTTTCATTTTGTGCAGAATAGAACGAGGCGCAAATGCGAGACTCCAGCTAGTTTTATAGCCCTCTGCACTGTTTTTGCGCTGCAGATATACTGTGTTGGGAAGTGCATGTGTTTGCACATGCAGTTATACTGGTCACACGAGCGAGAGAATCAAGGGATAATCTTAAGTACGGACAACAATGTGAGAGCACCTTTTCAAGTGGAGTGGATGCACTTTACAGAGAGGGAATTTAAAGCATGGATTGTGCATACGTTTTTATTATAGGTGAGAAAATGGAAGTGTGATCCGCAATTTAGATTCAGAGATATATTGCGAGAAAAGTATAGAAATACGAAAGTAGCTGGATTTGAGTTTATATTGAGTTATGGTACAATTCGACGCTTCCTCAACTTATTCGACTTTGATTTATCTTATCTGGAATTTTGTATTTATTGCTTTAATAATGACAAAACAATCATTGTAGTTCTAGAGTAGCTATACATTTTTTATCCTATCTGAAAAAATAGGAGGAACGAAATTATCGGAAATCTCGCACTCATTAATGTTGACTACCTGATTGGTTGCACGTTGCGTGAACATGACTTCAAGTCGCTGTTTTCAATTTGTTCTTTTCAATTTTCTGGAATACTGTGAATCGCAATTCCCAAATAACGAATGTTAGTTCTAAATAAATGTTTTCATAATGACAAAAGAATTCTATTCATAACCCATTCCTAACTATATTACATGAGGTTTCTAAAATTATTGATAGAAGAGAAAATTTTAATTTTAATTGCTTATTAATACTGGAAAATAATTCCGTTGTCAAGATTTTGCTACCAGACTATAATTTCTAAACTTGTAGTTTGGAGATAGTCAAAAAATTACCGGTACCGATAAATTTTTAGCCACATGTAGATTTTTGAAGATTTTGAAATACAATTTTGAAGCCTATTAACGATTTTGAAAGATTTAGGATAATACCATTTTTTATCTCAAGATTCCAGGAAAAAATTAACTTCATTTTTTGTTCGAGAATTTAATTTGAGAAAATATTTCAAAATATTTAAAGAGATTTGAAATGATTTCCTAAAATTTTGGAAAAGAATGTAGAAGATATCGAAGCGAAATTTATCAATCTCGCACGATTAAAAATGTAGAAATTTCGAAAGGATACAAAAATAATTTTATTCAAAACAAAATCTAGATTTTTCAAGATTTCTAACATAAAATATCGAAGCTTTTGAAAAAATGTTTTTAAATTTCTACCAAATAGTAAAATTGTCAAATAAAGAGTAATATTTTGAACCAAGTAGTTGAATTCTCTACCTCATATCTGAATTTTGCACCAAAAATATTAATTTTTTACCAAAAGATACGAAATTTCAACAAAATGCAGAATTTTGAATCAAATAGTTGCATTTTCTTACCAAAAAAGATGATCTTTGCAAGCAAAAAGACGAATTTTCTTCAAAGCAATTGAATTTTCAATAAAAAGTTCATTTTTGACCAAATAGTTTAATTTTTTACGAAATTTGTAATTTTTTAGCTACTAAGACGAATTTTTTACCAATCACTTGAATTTATAGCAAACAGTTATAGTACAGTCAAATTATTTGAAAACAGTTTATTTGTTGAAACGAATTAGAAGCACGGAGATGGAGATCTTTATTTAAAAACGTTTGGATGGACGTCCTTTTGAAGCCCTAAAAAGTCCGAGGCTGATTTCTAATCAATTGTTTGTTATTAACAAAACACGCAAAATTGCAAAATTTTCTCAACACGTTCGCTTGGATTGTTATTTGCGATTAATAGATAGGTGGAAGTGTGTAAAACTTTGTTTTTAGAGTATAAAATAAGCTTCAAAATGAGTCCTTATCGAATGTCCTTCAAAGAATAGCTTATGAGATATGAATTTATCAATTTAAAACAAAACACAGAATAGCAACCTATTAGGAATTAACTGTAAATTATCAAGATTTACCTTTAACTATAAATAAACTGAAAATCAAAGGAAACATTTTCAACTCAGGTTGCCTTTTCATGGAGCAAAATTTTGAAGATCAAACAATGATTTCTGAACAATAGCAGCTTCTATTGATTTCGCTTCATCCCTCAAAATTTGTGTAACTCCAAGTTAAGTTTTCAATAAAAAAAATTTAAAAAAAAGTTCATAGTTATTCTTATTCAAACTATGTAGTCTTTTTTATCGATTTTCTTTGGTTTTAATTCTTTAGACATCATGTTTTAAATTGTAAAATTATGCTCCATTAGAAGGTATTCTTATACTATTGTTAAATTTTAGTTTAATATTTCTCAATTTAAGATGAAAAAGAAAATTTGAAATGAACACAATCAATGTGATTTTATGATTTTACTACCAATTTCGTTTTTAAATTGGTAAATTTGTTACCATCAATTTATTACTACCGATTTCGTTGTCAAATTTGTTAAACAAATTATTTACCTTGTTTATCAGAGGATTGTTTTCATATTGGGAATATAAGAGAGGAATATTAATGGGAATTAATGGAAATATAAATATGAATTTCTAAAAAAAAAGTTAATTTCGAAACAAAAAAGTTAAATTTTTTAACAAAATCGATGATCAATGCCTGTTTTGAACTTTGGCGCCTTCTGTTCCTGTCGGCAAGCAAGGCATCTGCTGAAGGCATTTGCAGATGGATACACGCTAAATAGAATTTTCAGGAAGCAAGAGGTTATAATTGGGTTTTGCCACATCCTTCACTTAGAGTAATAAGAAAACATTTATTTGGTGTTGATCATGTCTCGACTATTTTTTCTCGTTAAATTATACTCTTAAGAATTATTATATAATATTATATGACGGCCGCCGTGCCCCGTGATATGGGGCATGCTAGCCGAAATGTATAAGCCACGAATCAATTAAATGTCCAACAATGAGGTAGTTAAAAAACGGCTTTGAGTAATGACATATGTTACCTGATAATGTGAGACTCACTCTCAAAAATACATATGTCAAAATAACATTTGAATGATAATTTATTAAACATTTCTTAAAAAGCCCGGCGCCATACTCCACTCTCCCCAACTATTAATTTTATCTGCAGAAGACTCATGTGATGATAATTATAAAAATAATAAGCGACTGCACTCATCTCAGTGCATTTAGACGTATATTACTATTAGGATAAGTGTAACACATGGCATGGTTATCCATTAACTACGCACATTGCATATCGTCCAATTAAATCTTAACATGTGTAGAGGTTTCGCTATCAACATTATGCGAACTGGCATTAAATTCTCGTACTGTGCAAGGAGGTACGAAGGTTTTATTATGAGATTTCGCTGGCTCTCGAGCGAATGCTAACGAGAAAGAGGAAAACTGGCAGGGTGCAGGCCATCAGGATGGAAAGTCTGCAGTACCGAAATTGCAATCTCGGCGGGTAATGTAAAGCCAAGGGGAGGAATTTCCCGTCGACCACGCGGTTTCCTTTTTTGGGTCACCTGGTGCAGCATATGAGGTTAATTTGATTTTTATCTCGCGTGATATCCGGCTGAGCTCTCTTTCTCCAACCAACCAACCACCCACCCGCCGTTCTCACTTTTCTCTTTGTTTCAGTGTAGCGCACTGTTGTTACGCTTTGCAAATTCTAAAGCATCTCTGCCATTCAATCTTACTGGTGAGCCAATTTATTTTAGTGCTACAGAAAATCTTTCAATTCTTCATGAAAGAACCAATCACTTTGGGTTTTTTTAATTTGTGCACATCATTCAGACTTCACAGTACAAAATGCTCTCAAAACAAGAGAAATAGGGTGATTTTTCACAAAAATGGGAATAATAGGGGCATAAATTCTTTTAAATGAAATTAATATAGAAATTATAATTAATTAAATTTTTGAAAAATTTAAACTCCTTATATTTTTAGATAGTTTTCCTGCTAAAAGTCAGACCTCTGTGTAAAAATAGTCTTTCTATGATTTTAATAATCAAAATAATATTACTAATATAATTTCAAATACAAAACGTTATCTGTAAAGAGAAGATTTATTTTAACAATGTTTTTTATAAATTAATTTTTTTAAATATCAGTTCTTACAAATTTTTGAAAAATGTTTAAATTTAAATAATTTACGGCTCATTCTCTACAATTCTACTGTTTCCATTTTTGAAAATACATTTTTCTACGTCTGAGGGCGTGAAAACAATTTATTTTCAAATAGATCATTTTTTAAACAAATGGTTGTATTCAAAGATTATTCACTTATTTTCAAAATTCGAAACATTAGGTTGATAGGGATTTTTCAAAAATTGTTTAGAAGCGACAGTGAGAAAAAATTCAGTCACAAGGACTATTGTTAAAAAACCTATTTTTGTTAAGTTTTGAACTTTTTTCTGAAAAAATTATTTTTCTTTCATTTGAGATGAGTGATAATATTATTTCGATTCTTCTAATTATACAAAAACTTTCTTTACAGAGACTTTTTTCTTGGCACGAAAACTACCTGAAGTCGGAATATACTCCATTTCCAAGAAAATACGTGAATTTGCTACCCGAAAAGACTTTCTAGCAAGGAAAAAAAGACTTTTCGACTCAAAAAGACAAATTTTCTTCAAAAGAGTTCAGTTTTCAAGCAAAAAAGTCGCATACTTTGGAAAACAGTTGACTTTTAAACCCAAAAAGGTGAATTTTTTATAAAAAAGTTAGTTTTCAATCAAGAATCATGAAATTTTCACAAAATAGTCAAATTTTCTAAAAAATGTAACCTTTAAATATAAAATTTTCATGAAAAAATTTCATGTTCCACTAAATAGTTTAATTTTCTACCAAATTGTTGAATTTTAGAGCAAAAAAGATTAATTGTCTACAGAGCAGTTTAATTTCGAACCGGTTAATATAAATTTTGAACAAAAAAAAGTTTCTTTTCAGCCAAAAAAGCTCAATTTTTTACGAAAACTGGTGATTTTTCTACAATAAAAGCCGAATTTTCACACGAAAAAGACAACTTTTTTACAAAGGAAGAGAATTTTTAGCAAAAAAGTTCATTGTTAAACAAAATACTTTATTTTGATACCAATTTTTTCAATTTTCAACCAAAATGGAATAATTTTTTACCGAAGCAGTTTAATTATCAATGCCGAAAGAATAATTTTCGATCAAAAAAGATTACTTTGAAACATAAATAGTTGGATCTTCTTATTTGGTTTTATTATTTTAAAACATGAAAAATGTGAGAATGGGTGGGAGGCATGTGTGGTTGTTGAAACTTTTGGCATCATAAATGGTGTCAAAAGGTTCCATACAGTTTTTTATTTTTCATATTTCCCGCCAAAACTGTTGGTAAGAGAAAGACTTGAGAAGTTAGATGTAATTGTTTAAGCTTTTGTTCCAATATAAATAGTTAATGTCGTTTAAAATTCAAATAAAATTGAAGTCAATAGTACAAAAAGACTGTAGGCAACATTGAATCGTCAAAATATGAAAATACATTATGACTTCTATTAGTATTATTTCGAGAGACCAATTAGGGGAGTTCACCATACAGTAGATAATTAACCTACAGCAAATAATCGTTAATTTTAAGTACTAATGTGCGTGAAATAATTCATTTAATGTAATTAATAGTTAGAACATTATATCGGTTAATACAATACAATTATAATTGATAATTTTAGGTATATTTGTGCTAATAATTAACGATCATATACTGCAGGCACGGAAAAAACTAGGGGTACGAAACGTTCCACCTAATCGTTCAAGCAAAGTAATAGTCAGCAGATTACACCAAACTGAGGTAAACCTTCCGTGGCAACAGGCCTGTAACGTGCTGCCTGTAGCGGCGTTTACCGGAGATATCTGCGACTTACCAAGAAAAGTTTACCTCAGTTTGGTGTACTGACTTCACGTTCATCCTGCCTGAACGATAACCCCTGGATGTTTCCAAAATGTCAACATGTTTTGACAATCTTAAATTGAGAACCTTCAAATAAATTTTTAGAATTTTAATTGAAGAAACCAAAAATTCGCCTTTCATAGTTTAATTGAAGAAGGAATTTCGATGGATGAAGACAAGTGAGTTGAAAACTCATATTTGATTGTCAAAGTATGCGACGTTTCGTTGGCATTGGTTCGCCAACCTCATCAGGCTAATTTATTAAAAAAGGAAACACCACATAAATAACACATATTTTTACACGCACCTAGAATAAGTTAAAAACAAACTTTAAAAAATTACCGCTGACATTCACTGGTTAAAACATAAATTTTGATGCGTTCAAGTTAAATTAAATATGAAGGACCCATTTTGTTTGGTTGAAATGACAGTCTAAAGTCAACTGAAGAAACAGGACCTTGTGTCGCTATCATATACCCGTACTTATACACATATTCGTGGATAATATAAATTGAATTCTATGTTATGGAAATTTTAACACCCAAATTTAATTTCTGTAATGATGGAAAATATATTTTGCTAAGAGCATAAATATCTTCTGTTTTATTAATATTATTCGAACTGCTGTTTATATCGATGGGTCCTAAAAGAAAGTACACAACTCACGGTTATGGATAGAATCTACACAAATCGCGCTGACAAATAGAATCCACGCACCTCGTAGGGATAGATAGGAAATACGCAACTCACAGTAGCGGATAGAAACTACGTAACTTCATTTTTTCGGATTTTGAGTTACCGTCAGAAACTATTGCAGTGTGTTGAAAGCCGCGATAAAAACGCTTTAATTTTTCGATTAAGTGATTTAAAGCGTATCAATTCATAAATAAGAAATTCACGCAACTCGTTTTTGCAAGCGGATTCTGTGATGAAAGTACGTAACTCGGCTAAAATAGGTCTGACCTTCACCGTGGCGCCAGCTTTGCTGTCACTGACTCTGATGGATTACAAAAAAAGCCTAACCTCAATCGAAGTAATATAATCAGATTTTATGTAGAACAATATTTATAATTTATAAATATTATGGCATCAAAGACGAAGCTTACATAATATGAAAGACCTGGAGGAGAAGGAAAAGTCGATTGAATTTGAAACTTCTGAAAAGTTTGAGGTTATAACAAACAACACTATTGAAGTTACATAGAGACCATCACTAACTCTTTTAAACATAAAGTTCAGGTTGTACTTTCTTTTGCGATTGTCATAAGAGTCATATGAACACCTTATTATCTCTGAAATAATTACACTTGAATTGTAAAGACTAATTAAACTTTCAACACGGTCTCCTGAAAACTTGAATTTTCTTACTTGTGCAGTGTCTATCCGCTACCGCAAGTTGCGTATTTTCTATCCGTCTCTACAAGTTGCGTAGATTCTATTTGTTAGCGCGAGTTACGTAGATTCGATCCATCACCGTGAGTTGTGTACTTTCTTTCAGGACCCATCGATATGGATCATCTCTGAAATCATTCTCTTTTTATAGTTGGGTTCTCGATCTATAATTTTTACATTGTCCCGATCAAATGTATGACTAAAATTACGCTGATTTTTATAAACAACTAACTCTGCTTTTTTCTCATTGATATGTTCATTGATCCGAGTTTTTAAAGATCTTTTTGTTTCACCCACATAAGATGCAGAATATTGTTCACAATAAAATTTATAAACTAGATTCCTTTCATCCCACTTTTTATAAGTGTCTTTTCCTAATTTTATTACAGAACTTGAACTTTTTTTAACTGTAAGGATCGTAGCAATATTATAACTATTTAACATCTTAGATAATTGTGTAAAATCTTCAGAAAAAGGAAGGCAAACTTTAAGTTGATACAAATTGGAACGAATCTGATTATTATGTACTAGCTTGTTGTGAGAGTGATATTTCATTTTGTTCATTCCCTGTAATTTACTTTTACAAAGTTTAGGAAAAAGAGTTGAATATATCCACAATCAATGTGAAATTCTATTTACCGACATTATAAATTGTACGAAATTCCTTTTTGAAAATACTTTTTTTATTTTTAATAACGATATTTGCAGATATACCAAATTGTTGAATTTTCAATTAAAAAAGAATTATTTTCAATCAGATATTGAATTCTGAACTAAAAAATATCAATTTTCAACCAAAAATAGAATTCTCAAATTTTCGGTTACAACAATTGATTGACAAAAAAAAATTTCGAACAAAGTGATGAATTTTTAACTAAAATGATGAATCTTTAAATAGAATAGTTAAATTTTCAACCAAAAAAGACTAAATTTGAACCAAATAATTGAATTTTGAACTAAAAAGAATAAACTTTCAACCAAAAATGAAATAGTTAAATTTTCAGTAAAAAAAAATTAATTTTCCACCAAACTGATGAATCTTTAACTCGAATAGTTGAATTTTAAACCAAAAAGATGAATTTTCAATTAAAATTGTGAATCTTCAACTGGAATAATTGACTTTTTAAAGAAGATTAATTTTTAAACGCCAAGATTAAATTCTTTACCAAGGAAGACGATTTTCAAAGAAATACATGAATTTTCAACGAAATAGTTGAATTTTTAACCAAATTTGAACCAAATAATTGAATTTTTAACTAAAAAGAATAAAATTTCAACCAAAAAGGAATAGTTAAATTTCTTCAACTGGAATAATTGAATTTTTAAATAAGAAGATTAATTTTCAAACAAAAATAACATTTTTCAGCAAAATGTATGAATGTTTAAAGAAATAGTTGAATTTTCAACTAAAAAAGACAAATTTTGAACCAAATAGTTGCATTTTGAAACAAAGAGAATCAATTTTCAACTAAATACATAAATTCTCAACGAAATTGTTGAATTTTCAATTAAAAAAGATAAATTTTCAATCAGATCAACTGTTTTTGATTTAAAATTAAAATCTTTTCTTGGTTACAATACCAACTATTACATTTTATTCAGAGAAATAGAAAACCATTTCGAATTGAAATCGTTTCTGGGCTCGATAAATTCGAACATGTTCATATTTGTAATTTAAATTTTATAATTTAAATAGTTTTCGGGAGAAACTTTTTGGGCGAATTTTCGAAATCCTCGGACTCATTTTAGAAATAAAAAATAGTGTAAATAGTTTCACAAATTTAAGAAATAGTGCCGACATAAAAAATTGTGCAATGGAAAATTAACTTTATTTTTTGTAGCAAAATTTCCAGCGTTCTAACTAATATTTTTAAAGTATTAATTATGAACGTCTCTGTTTATTTAAAATTTTATTATGTAGTTGTTAGTATATAAATTACCAAAATTCTTATTTATTTATCGCAGGCTTCACTGTCTTTTCCCTATCCCCCTCTTTTTCTCGTTTTTCCACTTGAATAAAAAATGAATTAATAGAACCCAATAAGAAAATCTAACAATTTTGGTTAAGAATTCATATTTTTTGGTTAAAAGAATTATTTAGTTCAGAATTTAATTATCTAGTTGAAATTCCATCGTTTTTTTAAAGTCATACTTCTTGGTCGAAAACTCAACTGTGTTGTTGGAAAATCCTTTTTCCGGCTTGAAAATTCAACAACTCTAATTAAATGTTTTTTTCTTTTCTGCTTAACAAATCTTGTTGTTGTTGAAAATTCATTTTGTAGGTTTGAAAATTCATCTCTTCCTGTACAAATATAAACTCATGTGGTTAAAAGGCACAGTTCAAAAACGTATCTGTTTCAGTTGAAAATTAACTATTTTGTTGAAAATTCATATTTTTGGCTTGAAGTTAAACAATTTGGTGGAAAATTGATTATTTTGTTGAAAATTCATATTTTTGGAAGAAAATTATTATTTTTTTAATTAAAAATGCAAATGCCTGGTTAAAAATTCAACTGTTTTGTAGAAAAATTCTTATTTTTGTCACGAAAATTCAACACATTGGTAGAAAATTCGACTATTTGGTTGAAAATTTATGTATTTCGTTGAAAATTTGTATTTTATGGTAAAATATTAAATTTTTGGTCAAAAATACAACTGTTTGGTTGTAAATTTATCCGTTTATTTTATCAAAATGAAATTTTTTTGTAGAAATATGAATTATTACATTTTTCGTTGAAAATTAATCTTTTTAAGTTAAAAATTTAACTCCTTGGTTCAAAGTTCAATTACTTTCTTAAAAGTTCATTTTCTTTTGTTAAAGATACATAATTTTATATGAAAATTCGATTTTTTTTTCTTAAAAATTCACTTTTGTGCTGAGAATTCAACTTTTTTGTAGAAAATTCGTCTTTTTGGCTTGAAAATTTAACAATTTGGTAGAAAATTCAACTACTTGGTATTCAACTAAACTGTTTTGTAGAAAAATATTTTTTTTTATTGAAAATTCTTTTAAATGAAAATTTAACTACTCCATTTTTAGTTAAAAATTGATATTTTTTAGTTTAAAAATGCAACTATTTGGATAAAAATATTTAGAAACGAAAAAATATAAGCTAACAATTAATAAAATAAAATTTAGGCTAATATACCTATTGTTCAAACTATTTGGTTGAAAATTTATGTTATTTGTTAAAAATTCGTAATTTTTGTAGAAAATTAATCTTCTGTGTTGCAAATTCGTCTTTTTGGTTAAAAATTTAACTACTTGGTTGAAAATTTAACTGTTTTGTAGGAAACTGAACTTTTTTGTTAAAAATGTAACTGTTTTGTTGCAAATTAATCTCCGTTGGTTGAGGATTCAACTATTTTGTTGGAAATTCGTCCTTTTTGGTTCAATTCAACTGTTTTTGATTAAAAATGAAAATTTTTTCTTCGTTAAAATATCAACCATTACATTGTTTTTTGAGAATTCATCCTTTTTCGTTAAAAAATCAACTACTTGGTTGAAAGTTGAATTATTTTTTTCTTACTGCATTATTTTTGTCGAAGATTCATCATATTTTGGTGAAAATTAATGTTTTAAATTGAAAATTTAACTATTGTGTTTTATTATGTGAAAATTGAACGATTCTAGTTCAATATTCTATAATTTTAGTTGAAAATTCACCTCTTTGATTGAAAATTAATTTTTTTTCACTGGAAATTTAACTATTCAATTTTTTGTTGAAAATGGATGTGGTGAGTCCGAGGCCTGCAAAAATTAAAGTCGACAATTTACAAAAAAATTTAAATTATAAATTTGAAACTATTGAAATCCTTTGAATTGCAATTAAATCATTTCAATAATTGAAATCGTTATTTAACAGTTGGACTAAATTCAAATTTGTTAGAAAACTTTCATACCTAATTCTCCAGCAGGATTTAAAAACAAAAAATTGGCCAAATTCACACTTTCTTCATCTGAAAATTCCACTTCCGCATAACAGAAAATTAAATAAAACAAAGTAAAGACTTCAGAAAGTTCTCTAATCACATACAGCATTCTGCAACAAATAAAATCGACTTTAAGAACTGAATTCCAAATGGAAATATTCTGTTTATTAAAAATTGTAAAAAATTTCCATATTTCAGCTTATTTTCAAATTTGTCTTTTTAAAAAGCCTCTTACTATGAAAATAATACTTTCCTGAGTAAAATCCAAATAGATTAAGATTTTTTAATTTAGAAGCTTTAACTTTAAATAAGCTAATTGAAATAATAACATTAATGTAGAGTTGAATTTTCAAACTAAAAAGTTTAATGTTTCAGAAAACAGTTGACTTTTGAATTTTAAATAAGACATAGTTGAATTTAACCAAAACGGCGAATTTTCAACAAAGTATATGATTTTTAAGCCAAATAGTGGAATCTTCAGTCAAGAGAATTATTTTTCAACAAAACTAATTAATTTTAACCAAAAATTTGAATTTTCAAGCAAAAAAAAAAAAATTTTAGAAGTGAGTTGAATTTTCAACCAGAAAAGTTGAATTTTCACCAAAAAAGTTCATTCTCAACCGTGAAAGATGACTTTCCTACAAAAAAAGATAAATTTTAGTTGATATTTCGACAAAAGAGATTTTAATTTTAAATAGAAAATAGTTCAAATTGAGTTTGTAACAAAAAAGTGCATTTTCAACCAAGGAAGACGACTTTTCTTCTAAAAAAGATGAATTTTCAACGAAAAATATAATAGTTGATATTTCGGCCAAAAAATATGTTTATTTTAAATAAAAAAAAGACGAATTTTTAACAAAATACAGTGAAATCTCGTCTATTTGAAATCACCCATGCTGACCAATTAAAAAAGAGGCCCGAAGAGCGGGAAACCCTCGTTGGTTTGAATTGAGTATTTTAGCATGACGTCATGGGAATGAAGACAACTTTGTGGAGAAAATATTGTATGTGGAATGTTCAAAAATTTTGGCAATCTTAAAAAGAAAGGTTTAGGGACATATGCTCTTATCTCTCTCTGTTCCTAAGAAATCGTACTTTTTATGACTTTTACACGCGATAAATAATTTTTTTCCAATCGAACACTAAATGAGAGTTTTTCCCTTCATATTAGCTACAATTTTCATTCATAAGATATTTCTCTGAAACTAATATGTATATTTAAAAAAATAAAAAACTTCCAAAATATCAATTTATACGTAAATTGGATGCTCGCAATCTCTAAATCATTTTTTAAAAATATGAAAAAATTAGGAGAGTATTTTTTCACCCAGAGAAAAAAACGGTCGCGCCACGGCCGCCGAAAAATAAAAACAAGTTATTTGTGAACCACCCAAATATGTATATATGATGAGAGGATCACAAAAAATGTAAAATTAATTTTTTATCAAAACGTGATTATTTTGTGATCTATTAAAGTATAATTTTCAACTTACATCAATAAATAATAAAAAGTACTGGCAATTATAATTCAGAAACAGTAGTAATAAAATGAAACAATTTTTGTTCGACAAAGTCTTGCATTTCATTCAGCTTCTCGATGTCATTGCTTGAACATTGACAATTTTCTTCGAACCACCCACGAAAACGCAAAAAATTTTCGTAGGCTTCTTGTGGGTTGCTCGGTTTTTTTTCGCTAAGCTGAACTGTGGCTTTGCTTTCTACATCTTCTATTGCGGATTCACAGGCATGAAATTCGAATTTCTGGAAGCAAAATCATATTTATCAACAAATTGTTTACTTAAACAACAAATTTTTAAAGTAATATATCGTAATATATACCACATTTTCAGCGTAAAACGCGTTCTCCACGATTTCCTCATCCGTGCGAGTCTCGCAAGTCTCCAGGGTTTCCTCATCTTGGAACCATGCCTCAACATCCTTGTTCGAATGAATTTCAGAAGAAGTTACTGAATTCAACAAGTCTGTAACATCACTTATGATGGGATCGGACACTTCGACAACTGGAGCCTGGTCTCCTAGCAATTTTTTCCAACAATTGGAAATTGTTATCTCAGGAACAATGTTCCAAGCGCTTGCTACGGCAACAGCCGTGTCAACCAGTGTCCAATTTTTCACGAAGTTGACAATATTTCCAGATTTGTCGTCAGATAGCA
The DNA here is from genome assembly GCA_011634705.1 of Andricus grossulariae. Classification (NCBI taxonomy): domain Eukaryota; kingdom Metazoa; phylum Arthropoda; class Insecta; order Hymenoptera; family Cynipidae; genus Andricus; species Andricus grossulariae. Next base: position 275,750,263 of record JAABKJ010007545.1, read on the forward strand.
TTCGTTGCAAGAAGATTTTTTTATAATTTCTCTTCATACTTTCAATAATGCCCTGATTCATCGGCTGAATCAAAGAGGTCACGTTTAAGGGAAGATATAATACCCTGAATTGACGATCGATTTTGTTCAACTCTTCTTCCGATGGAAGGCAGGGCGCGTTGTCTAATATTAACAAAAACTTTTCGTTTTCATCCGGGTTTCTGGCTTTCACAGCCTTTATGAAAACGGTTTTGTACCATTCGACAAAAATTTCTCCTAGAGACAAAAAACAATTGACTTTTTATGAATGTCTGAAAAAAACAACATTAAAATACGCAAACGTTTTCAAAAAGTACAAGTCTTCATTATTTTAATGTTTCGAAAATGTAAATGAATAAGATATTTCACGTTAAATAATTGACTTTTATTCAAAATCACCATGTTATGAGCCTATTACTCCCCCAGAAAAGTGAGCGTTAGATATACCTTTACCATCCCGTCCACGTAGCGGCAGTTAATTAGTTCCAAACGCCACCGCACAGTCAGTTAATTACTTCCACAAACGGCCGCTGAATAACGAAAATTGTTCACAAATTGTTCCTTTTGCCCAGAAAATGACCTCTGATTTGTTTCAGAATTAAAAAAAATATATTTGGAGGTCACTCAAGGCCATTTTAGGGCAAAAATGCTCATTCCTAATTAAATTGACGCTATTCAGTGATTATTTATTTCTGGCGCGTATGAATTGTCTTCTTTATTGCACTCAGATTTTTTTTCAGATTTTTACAATAACATTCAAAGGTCGCTCAAGGCCATTTTAGAATAAAAATGCTACTTCCCAATTAAATTGACGCTAATCATTGATCATTCATTTCTGATGCGTATGAATTTTGTTCTTTACAAGTCAATATTGCACTCAGATTTTTTTCAGATTTTCACAATAACATGCAAAGGTCGCTCAAGGTCATTTGAAGGCCAAAATGGCTATTCTTAATTAAATTGAAGCTATTTATTAATTATTTATTTCTAACGCGTATAAATTGTGTTCTTTACAATTCAATATTGCACTCCGATTTTTTTTTCAGATTTTTACAATGACATTCAAACGTGTCTCAAGGTCATTTTCTTAATAAAATGTTAATTTAATTGAATTTTCTCTAGTTTTTTTTTATAGAGAAACAGTGTCAATGTATTCATTTCGGCAAAAAAAAATTAGTCAAGTTGTTTGATAAATGTTTGTCATATTATTTGAAGGACATTCAAGGTCCTTTCGCAAAAAATGACCTTTTTGTAAATTGTGATAGTGAAAAAACAGTTCTAACATTTGCATATTAGATAGTAGTTTATCGCCAATTAAGTTTTTCACTTTCTTTTCTAAAAGGTAAATCATTACACAGTCTTCTGCACTTCTGATAATTAATTCTTCGTAATTACCATTTGACAACTGAACTTGATCATATATTATTGAAGCTCCGATATCCTATTGTTTTTAACGTTTTCTATTTTTAATTTGAAGCAAAATTGAAAAATAAAAAATTTTGGAATTACGATTTTTCGCAAAATGACCTTGAATGACCCTAAAGTAATATATGAGACACAGTTATTAAACGTTTCGACTAATTTTTTTCCGCAATGAATAAATACACTGTTTCTTAAAAATGAACTGGAGAAAATTTAATTTAATCAAAATTGTATTAAGAAAATGACCTTGAGCGACCTCTAAATATTTTTTTTTAATTCTGAAACAAATAAGAGGTCATTTTCTCGGCAAACGCTTCAGAGCTTTTAACAGAATACTTTTAAGTAAATAATTCTGTATTGAAGCATCCCAAGGAAATCTGTTCTGGTTCGGGATTGGACTATTTTATTGGAAATTCAATTTTTTTGTTTAAAGTCGACTGTTTTTCAATTTAAATTAAAATCTTTTTTCCTTGAAATATTAGCTATTACATTTTTCATTGAGAATTCATATTTTTTTGATAAATTCGAATACGTTTATTTAGAATTAAACTGTTTTTTTTTTTGGATTTAATATCAAAAATTATGTTTTATCGAGAATTAATCATTTTCGCTTGAAAATTCAACAACTTGGATGAAAGTTTAACTTCTTCCTTAAAAATTCCTTTTTTTGTTGAAGATTCATCGCGTTAGTTGAAAATACAAATATTTCATTAGAAATGCAATTATTTTATTAAAAATTCAACTATTCTGGTAAAAATGTATCTTATTTGGTCGAAAGTTTAACTGTATTGTTGAAAATTCATCACTTTGGATGGAAAATTTGTCTTTTTTGCTTGAAAATTCCACCCCCCAGTATTGAAAATTTCTCTTTTTTGGTAGAAATTTTTTTGTTTGAGAATTCGACCATTTGGCTAAAAATTCATCTCTTTTTGTAGCAAATTAATATTTTTTTAATGGAAAACTTATCTATTTTGTTAGAAACGCGACATATTTCATCTTGAAATCTTGAGCGCTTCATATTAAAATAAAAGAAAAAATTTCGACTCAAAGAAGGGGGGAAGCGTATTCGTGACTTAAACCTCGGTTATTCAAGCTTCTATCATCTCCTGAATTTTCAGTGTTTAAATTAACTTTTGATGCTGATTTTATTCTTAAATTATGTATAATTATGTCAAATTAATAATCAATCAGGACTTAAAACTAAATGACAAGATCGCCGTTGATATGCTGTTGATGATACTTTTCAAAATTCAACCATTTCAACTTTAGTTGCAAATTTGAAACTTCTGAAAGTTAGAAACTTTTTTTAAGCATTCAACATAGAAATTCAGAAGTCGAAAATTGAAAAATTTAATAATCAAACAAATTATTCAGCTACTGAATTAGCAATTTCCAGTAGTTCTAATTTTACCTATTTTGATTTTAAACAACACAATGTTTAATTTTTCAATTTCGATTCGTTCAATAATTTACACTTCATTTATGATCCTTATTCACTTTTCGAATATCTGAATCAAATATTATTCGATTTTACGTTATTATTATTTTTTTAATCTTCGACAAAATTGGACAATTTGTAAATCAAAAATTCTGTAGCTATCAAGTCTTTTAATTAGATGTTCTACGATTTCGAGGAATGCAAAAAACCAGATATTTTCGTACGTTTAAAATTGACACCAAACAATTTAGAGTGTTGAAATCTTAAATTAAAGAAGTAAAAATTGACTAAAATTGAACGCAAACAATCAGAATATTAAAATTTAAAATAATTGCATTCAAAACTGACCATCAAGGCTATCTATATCAAGTTTTGCAACTTGGAAGTATATAATAGTGGAATTGTGATTACAGTTTTAATATTTGAATTTGAAACTAAAATATTGTCAAATTTTAAATCGGAGTCCTTCAAAAATTAAGAAAATTTGTACCAAATATTTTCGAGTTTAAACTTTAGAAGCAAAAAAACTTCTTTATTTCAAATGCTTTACAATTAAACTGCCTTGACATTGCACATTCGAGACTATAATTTGACATTAGAATTACAAAAATTTAAAAGATGATATATAAATATCATTGACAAGTATCGTATAATATTGTATCATGTTAAAGACAATTTGATAATTTACTTCATGAAAATTACTTCCAATTAATTTTATTTGCATTTATTCTAGGTTTTCAATATATTTCTGATTACTTAGTTCTATAGATACTATGAGTAAGTCTATAACAAATAAGGAATATATCGAAGTGTTAAATCCACAATTTTTCTCATTCTACTATATTTATTTTGAAAAATTAATGAAGCGTTGTTGTCAGATAGAAGTAAAAAAGTTATTATTTATAGCAGACTTTTATTGATTTGCTGCTTTTGCGAACTTAAAAAAAACAGGATTCATTCGCCTATCATTGCGTGTACTTAGTCAAAATGAAGATAATAACTGGCTTTTCTCTGCTTACGTTCGACGTTTTTGTACTTTTGCAATGTAAGTGTAATATAATATTAAAATAAGAAATTTTGTGTGTGTTTTCCATGGTAGAAATATCGAGGATTATAATTATTATTTGAACAAATAGTACGCATGTTCTCAAACAAATTTTTCCTTTTTAGTAGCTCATTCCTAAAGTTTTCAAACATTAAAATTCTCTTTATGAAACAGAAAAATTCAAAAACATTGTTATATTTTAATATCCTTAGCCTAAAATTATATAATATTAAAATAAATAAAAATAAATAAACTCTTCCAGTGTGGAATTTTCCGTTAGACTAACTCATTTCGTCTTCATCCAGGGCTACTATTACTTTAAATTCCATATTACTAGTTTAATATAAGCATAAAAGAAAAAAAAAGTGTAATTTATTACTGATTTGAAACATTTATTTTTCATTCTTATTTGCTTGTTATTTATTTTTGTTTTTTATTATTTTTTATTTTCAGGCAGAAGCCTTTAATCTTAAAAAACTTCACTCCTAAGAATATTTACCTGAAATCTTCTCATCGTAACGTGTTCCAACACCTAAAAATTAAATAAAGTGCTTAATTTCAAGTTCTTAGAATTGAAGCTTTGGTAGAGACAACGCTGGTTAGAAACAGATTTCTGTTCTATATCTTGCGGTATTAAACAAACTATGTAATGTAATGGATTCGATCAACGTATACTCACAGTTTGTACGAAGATTGAAAAAAAAACATATTTTTCTTGATTTAGTGTTTACTCGGCCAAGGCTGCAATTTCAAAACGTCTCGATTATTCTACTGATAAGTCAGTAAATTATTAAATGAGAACCGAAATCAAATTTACAATTGTTGGAAAAAGCTTTTCGTAACTAACTCGAACGCTACTGAGCATTTGTACAAAATCCTACAAAAACTTCATATACATTAATTTTTTTCTTATAACATTATGTGCAGATGGATTTGCAAATGTAGAGCCAAACAACATTTGGGTAGAAATGAGGGATCACTCTGCTTTTATAGGAAACGTCGGTCCAATGCAAGAATTTATGATACCTGACTGGATGCAACCCAATGGAGCGCAAAATCATCAGAGCATGTACGTTTTTATATGAACGGAAACAGACAGTAATAAGCATATGTACACCGGCCATTCTGAGGCACTAAGTCTTCGAGGCAACCATCACCCACGTAGTCATTATAATAATGTTCTTAATGACCCAATCTTCACTGACATGTATATAGGATCTAACCGTTATTTTAGAACGGATTATTTCCAATAGAACGTTCCCGTTAAGTATCATTATTTCGGAGGCCAACTTAATTATCCACCAAGCAACCACATTTATGTAATCATGCCTGGAGGCCGCATCTATACGGCCAGTTTAGAAGTAATTCATCCCTCAGAGATGCGTATTGCGAGTTTTATCCCACATGGGGCAAATTTCGATATATCTGCGATATATCGTGCATACCTCAGGATGACCCAACGTGCTAATTTCATATGAATATCAAGGATGTCCCCGAGATATCCCAATTTTTTAATTTGGTATATTGCGCGAAATGTCGAAATGCATATCTTCTGCAAGTAATAGACATGAACAGCCAACACCACGCGCGCCAAGCGTGTAATTATTGTACTTTCCCTTGTTTATCACTTATTTTAAAAATAAAGGTTTGCTTCAAGTTCATTGAAATGTGGTTTTCTTTCCTTGGTATTGCCCTATGATGGTACACAAGTATTTTTCATTGCCTATCATATTTAAAGGGCTGTTTAGCGTAAAGGAATAAGCTAGATTTTGACGATAGTGTGATTATTAGGTGAAAACTTCTTAACGATTCGAATACACATCATCAGCAAAGTATTGTTTATTACTCGTAGATTTTCAGTCACGAAATCCAAAATCGAAATATTGTAGATATGATATGATATCATATTTACAGAAAACCCCCAAACTTTTTCAAATCCTAATATTGGATAAAGGCGCTGCAGACAGTTGCGACAACAATATTGTGGCTTATGAATGTAGTTTTAATTGTCAGATGTGGTAGTCATTTATTGGATGGATTAAAAATTATGCGTGCACATATAACACGTTTACGTTCATATAGTAGGTTTCAAATTAGGATGGTCTAAATTTACATATCACCTCCAACAGAAACAAGTCGTCACCCGTCATATTATCTACCTCGCTTCAGGTTTCCCTGAGTATGTGAAATTGAAAGTCCGCCAATAAGAGGCTGAACAGGGCATCCCTACCCATAAAATAAGTAACGCTCCGACATGCCATGGAGAGTCTTGTCCTGGATAGGCTTAAGTGTTGTAGGCATGTCACGGCGACTGTTATCACCTACAACACTCGTGGCTGCTGTGTAAGCATAACAGCGGTAAAAGACGAACTGCAAACTACACTATGCTTCTAATTTTGTACCTGCAACATCATCGCAAATGATCTCAAACATCGTATTAAATTATCTAATTACATCCCTATCTCATCAGTCACTTGACTTAGTCCGTAGTTATGATGGAAAACAAGGTTCTTTTTAATCCGAAAACAAGTTTGAAAAAAAATAATAACAGGTGTGACAAATGTGAGGCCAAGCTCCTCTGCGGCCCTATCTGTGGCACGATATAGAAATGCCTCAGTACTGACGACTTCACGTTGATGTACGAGTTCCATAAGAGAATTGGTGCTATTTAGAGCTGAGCAGGCTGTAGCTAGAACCGTCCTCCGATAAAAACACTCCAATCTTAGCAAGCCTCTACCCCCTTTAACGCGAGGGAGTTACATTCGAGATACGGAAGATCTAGGATGATGACTTCGATGGATTGTCATCATATTGCGAGTGCTTCGGTCAAGTTGCTTCAACTCATCGACATTCCATTTTACTGCACCAAATGTGTAGAACAGTATATGAATAGCAAGCATATTAGTCGCAGTGGCCAGTCTGCGACGAATTCAGTACGATGATTCGGCAAAAGTCTTGTGTACCCTGAGGACACGTAGCAACCCAAGGACGACCGCCTTCTGCATTTTCCCCGCAAGTGTCTTAGCATTTTCTTGACACGCAGGGATGCTTTTCAGGTCTACCCTTCACCTATATACCCATCCACACATCACTACTTTCCAACGGAGCAATTCACGCCTACCCCGAAAGGGAAATGGCTTAATGACATAATAATAATAGTAATGTTTGCCATATTGGGTCCGCCATTTTGAATTTTACAAAAAAATGTCAGATTTGAAATCAGCGACCCCAAAAATCTAAATATCATCAATTTTATCAAGGTCGTAATGTTTTTTGAGAATTCATGTCCACTGTATTGGATCCGCCATTCTTTATGTCAAAAATACAACGTCAGATTTGAAATCAGCGAACCCAAAAACCTTATCATCAATTTTATCAAGGTCCGAACTCTCTTAGAAATTCATGTCCATCATATTAGATCCGCCATTTGGAATTTTAAAAATACAAAATCAGATTTGAAATCAGTGACCCAAAAAACCTAAGTGTCATCTATTTTATGAAGGCCCGAACTTTTTTTCAAAATTCATGTCGGCCATGTTGGATCCGCTATTTTGAATTTTTGAAAACACAATGTCATATTTGAAATCAGCGACCTCAAAAATCTAAGTACCACTCATTTTATCAAGATCAAAACATTTTTAATAATTCATGTTTGGCATATTGTATCCGTGATTTTGAATTTTAAAATCACAATGTCAGAGTTGAAATCAGCGATTCCAAAAACCTAGGGATAATCAAATTTAACAAGGTCGGAACTTTTGAATAATTCATATCCGGCATATTGGATCCACTATTTTGAATTTCAAAAATACATCAGATTTGAAAACAGCGAGCTCAAAAACCTACGTATCACTCGTTTCATCAAGATTATTACATTTTTAATCATTCATGTGCGCCATATTGGATCCGCCATTTTGAATTTTGAAAATACAACATCAGATTGAAAAACAGCGACCCCAAAAATCTACGTATCACTCATTTTATCAAGATCAAAACATTTTTAATAATTCATATCCGCCATATTGATTCCGCCATTTCGAATTTAAAAAATACAACATCAGATTTGAAATCAGCGACCCCAAAAACCTAATTATCATCAATTTGGTCAAGCTCCGAACTTTTATTTTAAATTCATATCCGCCCTATTGCATCCGCCATTTGCAATTTTAAAAATACGACATTATATTCGACAACAGCGACCCCAAAAATCTACGTATCACTTTTTTTATCAAGATCAAAACATCTTTAATAATTCATATCCGCCATATTGGATCCGCCATTTCGAATTAAAAATATAAAACATCAGATTTGAATTCAGCGACCCCAAAAACCTAAGTATCATCAATTTGATCAAGGTCCGAACTTTTTTTTAAATTCATATCCGCCATATTGCATCCGTAATTCGGAATTTCAAAAATACAACGTCAGATTCAAAAACAGCGACCCCAAAATCCTACGTATCACTCATTTGATCAAGATAAAAACATGTTCAATAATTCATATCCGCCATATTGGATCCGATATTTCGAATATAAGAAATACAACATCAGATTTGAATTCAGCGACCCCAAAAACCTAAGTATGATTAATTTGATCAAAGTCCGAACATTTTTTAAAAATTCATATCCGCCATATTGCATCCGCCATTTGGAATTTCAAAAATACAACGTCATATTCGAAAACAGTGACCCCAATAACCTACGTATCACTCATTTTATCAAGATCAAAATATTTTTAATAATTCATATCCATCATATTGGATCCGTCATTTCGAATTTAAAAAATGCAACATCAGATTTGAAATCAGCGACCCCAAAAACCTAAGTATCATCAACTTGATCAAGGTACGAACTTTTTTTTTGAATTCATATCCGCCATATTTCAATGACCGTGATCAGTTCTTTCTCAATTGTTCAATTTTTATTTGCAGTCAAAAAGTTGTATTTTTTCGACCTAGGATGATAAATATTGAGAACATTGCAAAGACCTAATTTTATATGATATATATGGTGTCCAACCGATTGCCATATATTTGAGAAGAAAAACTTGAAACGTAAGATTTTTTGTCGTTTAATAACCATTACACGGGACCACAAAATCTAAACCCTCGCAACACGGACCAGACTAGGTTGGTCTTATATTTTCGGGGTCGCTGAATTCGAATCCGTTGTCAAGGTCAGTTCAAGGTCAAACTTACAAAATTCATCGCTAACAAATTAAGCCAGGGTAGCTATAGGTTTTTCGGGGTCGCTGAATTCGAATACGTTGTCCGTTTGGTCCCATCAGGTCAGGGTCAAGGTCAGTTCAAGGTCAAACTTACAAAATTCATCGCTAACCAATTAAGTCAGGGTAACTATAGGTTTCTGGGTCGCTGAATTCAAATGCGTTGTCCGTTTGGGCTCATCAGGTCAGGTTCAAGTTCATTTCAAGGTCAAACCAAACGGACAACGGATTTAAATTCAGCGATCCCGAAAACCTATAGGTACCCTGACTTATTAGGTTAGCGATTCATTTTGTAGGTTTGACCTTGAATTGACGTTGAACGTGACCTGATGGGACAAAACGGACAACGGATTTTAATTCAGCGACCCCGAAAACCTATAGGTACCCTGACTTATTTAGTTAGCGATGAATTTTGTAGGTTTGATCTTGAATTGACCTTGACCCTGACTTGATGGGACCCAAGGGACAACGGATTTGAATTCAGCGACCCCGAAAATATAAGACCCACCTAGTCTGGTCCGTGTTGCAAGGGTTTAGATTTTTGTGGTATTGTGTTATTCATTATTGTCTTGTAATATTCTACTCGTTGATCAAAGTTTAAAAATAGACGCTTTTTGTAATAGCGATCATGTACACACTAATTTTAAATTACCTCATTGTAATATTCTAAATATTTGTCATCCTAGGTCGAGAAAGAACAATTTTTGGGCTGCAAAACAGTAAATTTAATATTGATAAAAGTAAGTGATTTTCTGTCCAATAACTTCTTCATCTGTCTGGTTATGAAACTGCGTCGCGCGCATTATGTGATTACGCAGAAGTGCGTGCTTCCCACTTGAACTGTTTTGCGAGGTGTTTTGGTATTTATTTTACTCTTGTCTCCGTATTAGAAAAGCAATTTTCAAAATACCTTTTACAGCGCAGTAAAATCCACCGACTTTTTGATTTTCACCCAAATGTGAACATTGATTTGATATTGATTCCCAAAATCCCTTAAATTATTAGATCCCGAAAATAACTAAAAATTTTATCGTACTTATCTTGCAGACAAAAGGTTGTTTATTGCTGCAATCCAATCCGTATAAATGTGCTTTTACATGATCACTTCTGTCCAAATTAAGACACGTTGAAGCCTCAGTGTAGGAATCAAATTCGCCTTCATTATTCGTCCAGGGTGGAAAACCAAAACTGTCTTTTTCTGAAGGTATTCTACGATTATTGTGGTTCCATGTCCAGTGACTTACATTCGAATTATAAACTCCTCCTATCCAAACGTGAGTGACTCCTTGGGAAAAATTCGAAAAAGGTTCATTTTATTTTATATTTCGAGAAACTTCAATTTTGATTTAAAGAAAAAAAAATTATTACCTTTAGGATGATCACCCATCGCTTCAATGATCAATTCTGTAGTATTCATGTCTTCCATGTAAGCCAGGACGCTGCCCCTTTCTTCACAAAAATCGTTACTTTCCCTCCAATTTTTTTCGAGAGAGTAAATAATATAAGTTTCATTTTCATGAGAGAACTTCACTGGGTCATTTAACCAATCATCGTGTTCTTCTTGAGGATCTGCATGTGTCGAACAGTTAACTTTGTTAAAGATTATACTAGTAGAGCAGGGGAAACCTCCCTACAGTGGATAATGCAACCTACAGTGGATGATTTTCTCGATTCTGGTGATTCTTTTTGTGAATTTACTATAACAACATGTTAGAGAATTGAAAATTACACTCCGTTATCTGAAATTTCTGGCGAATTTATTAATATTAATAAACAAATACCAAAAAAATTCACTTTTTGCAAGGAAAATTCATTATTTCCAAAAGTTTTTGTTGTATTTACATAAAACTTGGTATATTTAGGTTCTGGGGGTTGCTGTTTTCAAATCTGTTATCAGATATATAACATTCAATATGACGGATCTAATATGGTGGATCAAATTTGTGAAATTAACTCTGATTGTAACTGTAGATTTAGTATTGTAATATAATTTCTATAAAACTTGTTACTCAGGTGTTTTTGGAGTTGCTAATTACAAATCCGAAGTCGGGTTTCAGAAATTCATAATGGATGATCCAATATAGCGAATGAAACTGGTGAATCGTCAAAGATGCAACTTTTATGCTAAATTACATTTTTCACAACCAAATTGAAATCGAAATATTTTATTTTACCCTAACTTTCAAAATTAACAACCCCGAAAACTCCTGGCTGCCAAGTTTCATGAAAATCCAACAATTTTTTGAAAATTCGTCCATCATATTGGATCCGCCATTTTGAATTTAAACATTGTTGGCTCCGGATTCGTAGCCAGCGACCTCAAAAACCCTTGAGTGACTAGTTTGACGAAAATCCAAAATTTATTTCATCATTTGTTCACTATGTTGAATCCGCCATTTTGAAATTTTTAAATCTGATTTCAGATTCGTTATCAGAGACCCCAAAAACTCTCAGATGCCAAGTTTGATGAAAATCCATTAATTTTTTGAAAACTCGTCCGTCATATTGGATCCGCCATTTTGAATTAAAAAAATTTTGGCTTTGTATTCGTAGACAGCAACCCCGAAAACCCCTGAGTGACAAGTTTTATGAAAATTCAACCATTTTTTCAACATTTGTCCAGTATGTTGAATCCGCCATTTTGAATTTTTTAAATATGACTTCAGATTCGTGATCAGAGATCCCAAAAACCTCCAGATGCCAAGTTTCATGAAGATCTAATAATTTGTTCAAACTCGTCCGCCATATTGGATCCGCCATTTCAATTTTTTTAATCTGACTTCAGATTCGTGATCAGAGATCCCAAAAACCCCCAGATGCCAAGTTTCATGAAGATCTAATTTTTTTTATCTTGTCCGCCATATTGGATCCGCCATTTTGAATTTTTGAAATCTGACTGCAGATTCGTCATAAGAAAAAGCAAAAACTCCCAGATGTCATTTTAATTTTTTTAAACTGACTTCAGATTCGTGATCAGAGACCTCAAAAAACCCCAGATGCCAAGTTTCATGAAAATACATAATTTTTTGAAAACTCGTCCCCCATATTGGATCCGCCATTTTGAATCTTTTAAAATCTGATTTCAGATTCGTCATCAGAGACCCCAAAAACTCCCAGATGTCAAGTTTAATGAAAATCCGTTTTTTTAAACTCGTTCGCCATTTTGAATTTTCAAAAACTGACTTTAGATTTGTGACCAGAGACCCCAAAAAACCCCAGATGCCAAGTTTCATGAAAATACATAATTTTTTGAAAACTTGTCCCCCATATTGGATCCGCGATTTTGAATTTTTTAAAATCTGATTTCAGATTTGTCATCAGAGACCCCAAAAACTCCCAGATGTCAAGTTTAATGAAAATCCGTTTTTTTTAACTCGTTCGCCATTTTGAATTTTCAAAAACTGACTTCAGATTCGTGATCAGAGATCCCAAAAACCCCCAGATGCCAAGTTTCATGAAGATCTGATAATTTTTTTTAACTCGTCCGCCATATTGGATACGCCATTTTGAATTTTTCAAATCTGACTTCAGATTCGTCATAAGAAAATGCAAAAACTCCCAGATGTCATTTTAATTTTTTAAAACTGACTTCAGATTCGTGATCAGAGACCCCGAAAAACCTCAGATGCCAAGTTTCATGAAAATACATAATTTTTTAAAAACTCGTCCGCCATATTGGATCCGCCATTTTGAATTTTTTAAATATGAATTCAGATTCGTTATCAGAGGCCCCAAAAACCCACAGATGCCAAGTTTCCTGAAAATCCATTAATTTTTTGAAAACTCGTCCGCCATATTGGATCCGCCATTTTGAATTTTTCAGAATCTGACTTCAGATTCATTATCAGAGACCCCAAAACCCCCTAATGTGCATATATCCGTAAAATTAGTTTGATAGAAAAATGTATGCATCAAAGGGTTAAGAGCACAAATAAAAGAAAAATAATTAATTTTAATTTATGAACACGTATAGTGTCTTAACTATAAATTAAATTAAATTAAATTAATTATTTTACATATATATAATCATTTTTAATTAACGATTATCCACTGCAGGTTGCATTATCCACTTTGGGGTGGTTTCCCCAATTTCAATGTATTTGATTTTAAATTATTGAAATTAATTGTATCAGGAATCACAGCTCTTCAGTAGTTCAATTTTAGTTAAAAAAGAGAATTTTTTCCAAAAAAAGAGGGGGTTTTCCAAGAAAAGGGGATTTTATTTATTACTAAAAATATTGTACATCTATTGAAAAAAATACATAAGACAAAAATTCAAGAAGCTCAAAGATTGAAAAATCTATAAACAACTTTGATTCATTAGAGTCTTTTATTTTTTTCTACTGTATTCTTTTTAGTACAGAATTCTTCAGTTGTTAAAAGTACTTTTCTGAGTAAGCTAGAAAGAAATAATTTGAAAAACACAGAAATGAATATTTGTAAAATTTACTTTTTCTGTGTGTTATTCAGACTTTTAAATTTGTTCCTAATGTATTTTTATTAATTGAAAGCGCTCAGATGTTTAAAGATTTTTCAATTGTGTAGAAAACCCGAAATTAAAAAAATTCTTGTTCATGAAAGCAGGAAAATTATGGAATCATAACAATTTTTAATTACGCAGTTTGCTAACTGGTAAAAATAAACAAACTGAATTATTTAAAGAACCCAATAAGAAAAATAGAAAATTTAGTTTTTTTTGTTGTTGACAAGTATACTATTATATTCTTGGTTTAAAATATTTCGGTTAACAATTTTATTATTTGGTTAAAAAATTAACTATTTAGTTGAAAATTTCACAATTTTTTAAAAGTTATCCTTTTTGGCTTAAAATTCAACTGTTTTATTAAAAATGAAATTTTTTGATGAAAATTCATCATTTCCGGTTGAAAATTTAACTGCTTTGCAAAAAATTCGTTTTTTTGACTTGAAAATTCAACAATTTGGTTAACACTTATTTTTCTCTAGTGAAAAATCTGTCTTGGTTAAAAATACAGCTGTTTACTTGAGAATTCTTTTTTTTTTTCGTTAAAAATTTTTTATTTTATTGATAATTCTATATTCATGTTAAAAAGACATCCTTTTTGGTTGAAACTTCAACTGTTTTGCTGAAATTTAATATTTTCAAATTAATAGTTTAAGTGTTTTGTAGAAAATTGTGTGTTTTTTTTTACTCAAAAATCCAATAGTTTGGTTGAAAATTCATCCAATTGGTTGAAAATGAATTTTTTGTTGAAAAATCATAATTCGGGGTTCAAGATTCAAACGTTTTGTAGACAAATTGTCTTTTTAGTTTAAAAATTCAACAATTTGGTTGTTTTTGTTTTTCTTTCTTGACTGGAAAATCTTATTTGGTTAAAAATTCAACTAGTTTGTTGAAAAATTCCCTATTTCGTTTTAAAATTCATATATTTTGGCTACAAATGCAACTGTTTGGTTGAAAATTAATCTGCTTCGATTGAGGATTTAACTATTTTATTGAAAATTCGTCTTTTTCGGTGAATTAAACTGTTTTTAATTAAATTTTTCAATATTTTTAGTTTGAAATATAAAATATTACACTTTTCGCCAAGACTTCATTTTTTTTTGAAAATATATCTATTTGGTTAAAAGTTCAACAAATTTGTTAAAAATTCATTTCTTTGGTTGAAGATTCATATTATGTGGAATTTCATCTCTTCGGTGGAAAATAAAATAAAATAATCAAAATAATATATTTATATTTTATATTTTATAAAATAATAATATTATAAAAATAAATAAAATTATATGGAAATATAGATTTTAGGCTTAAAAATTCAACAATTTGGTTGAAATTTTTCTTTCTTGACTGAAAAATCTCTTTTGGTTTGAAAATGTATCTCGTTTGCTAAAAATTACTTTTGTATTTGAAGATTTATTTCTTTTGGTAACAATTTTTTTGTTTGTTAAAAATGCAACTGCTTGGTTAAAAAATAATCTGGTTTTTGTTGAGGATTCAACTACTGTTTTAAAAATTCGTCTTTGCTTTTGCTTGAATTTAACTATTTTTATTTAAAAATTAAAATATTTTTTGCTTAAAATATCAAATATTACATTTTTTGCTGAGAATTCATCTTTCTTGGTTGAATATATATCGATTTGGTTAAAAGTTCAACCAATTTGTTAAAAATTTATTTTTTTGTTTGAAGATTTATCGTATTAGGTAAAAATTCATCTCTTTGGTTGAAAATGTACCTCTTTTTTTGAAAATTCGTTTTGTCTGGTTGAAAATTGAATTATTTTGGTATAGTACATTCAACAATTTGGCTGAAAATTAATTTTTTTTCTTCAAAAATTCATTATTGCGAGTTAAAACTTCAACAATTTTGTTGAATTTTTTTTTTAATTCTGGACTGGAAAATCTTCTATTTATTTGAAAAATCATCTCTTTTGGTAAAAATTGAATTTTTCTAAATTAAAAATGCAACTGTTTAATTGAGAATTCATTTTTCTTCGTTACAAATTTTATTTTTTTGTTGAAAATTCAACAATCTTGTTGAAAAGTCATTTCAACTGTTTTATTAAAAATTCATATTTTCGGATTAATAATAATTCAAGTGTTTTTGAATAATTTCGGATTCAAAATTCAACCGTTCTATAGAAAAATCGTCTTTTAGCTTGAAAATTCAACTATTTGAATAAAATTTTTTTCCTTTCTTGACTTGAATGTCTTTTTTGGTTAAAAATTCCACTGTTTAGTTGAGAATTTATCTTTTTTCGTTAAAATTTTTATTATTTTGTTGAAAATTTAACAATTTTGTTAAAAAGTCATCTTGCTTGGTTAAAAATTAATCTATTTTAGTTGAGGATTCAACTTTTTTGTTGTTGAAAATTCTTCTTTTACATGAATTTAACTATTTTCAATTGAAAATTAATTTAAAAAATTTTTCAAATCAATTTTTGTTCTTTCTTGATTGAAAAATCTTGTTTGGTTTGAAAATTGTCCTCTTTTGATAGAAATTTCATCTTTTTTATTCAAGTTTAACTGCTTATTTGAGAATCATCTCGTTTGGTTAAACATTTTATTACGTGTTTAAAATTTTTATTATTTTATGGAAAATTTAACAATTTAGCTAAAAAGTCTTTCTTTTTGGTATTTCTTATTTAAAATCAGAATATTTTTTGGTTTACATTTTTCGTTGATAATTCATATTTTTTGGTTCGTTGAAAATTCATCATTTCAGTTGAAAATTCATTTCTTTAGTTGAAAGTATAACTATTTTGTTAAACATTCATTTTTGTTTGTTCGTTGAAAATTCATTCATTCAGTTAAAAATTCATCTATTTTGTCGAAAATGTAATATTTTTACTTTTAATATTAGGAATTGGAAGCTTTTTTCTGTGAATTTAATATTACTACCTACATTAATTTTATATAAAAGAATTTATTCCCATGTTTCTGTGAAAAATCTCTTTTCTTGATTTTCTGTTAATGTTTAAAAAAAATGAATTGGATCCTTTTAAAAAAAGTGAATAATTTTCATTCAAGTTTATTAATTTAACAACATTTTATGTCTATACTCACATTCTTCGCAAACGAAGTCACGTTTTCGATCACAGCTGGCTTCGATAAAATTTATATTTCCCCCTAAATGTCTGTCCAAAAGAAGACATCCCTCATTTTTTTGAGACCGTCCTGATCGCCAAGGTGGAAATCCATTTTCAGCTATAGAATTCAAAATCGCACCTGTCGCCATCCAAATCCACTGTCCATATGAGAAATGTGCCCCAATCCAAACTGTTTCGAAATCTATTCAGAAAATCAAAAAAAAATTTTTTAGTAAATTTTCGTATCTTTTCCTTCAGAAACTTCCGGTGAAGATATACCTGGTCGAGTTTTGGTCATACTGTTTGTAAGAATTTCAATAATATTTGGGTTTTTTACAATAGCTAATCGCGCTCCCTGTTTTCGACAAAAAGTTGCTGCTTCATCCCAAGTTACTTTTCCGTGATAAAGGGTGTAAGTGCTTCTATGAATTTGAATCCATTTAGAAGGCACTGGAGATTTCAAAGAATCTTCTGGTTCTATAGTTGAAAAAAATATAAAAATTACGTGGATAAATTATTTTCATAAATTTTAAATTTTGTTAGTCAAAGTAAATACTTTTCTCGCAGATAAATGGTCTTAGCAATCGACAATCGAGGTCAACAAAATTGGGGTAAGAGTGCGATCTTCTGTCCATTCCTAAACATTCTTTTGTTGGTCTTGTTGGTTCTCTACTCCAAGGTGGATACTTATCGACGTCTGGTTCGATTGAGAGAATATTTTTTCGCCAGGCTGTTTCCTGGTTGTCGATCCAAGTCCAAATTGTATCTAGCCTTCTAGCTCCTAACCAAATGTCTTCCGTTGCTGTAAAAATTTACTTAATCTTTAAAACAGCGTACTCTAAATTTTAATTAACTAGAAAACAAACATTTTAGTGAGGAAAATCCACATTTTTGTTGGGGAAAATCATTTTCCCCAAGATTTGGGAAAATTTCCGAAAAGTTCTTAGAATTCATTTTAAAATTGGGGAAAAATCCCTAAAATTTAGGAAATTAGATATTACTTACAATCGTTCCAATTTCAGGATACTTAGGTTGTTCAAAATACATTCATGGCAATATAAGAAAACCCGAAAAACATAAAAAATATCTAATAAATCAATTATGCAATCAAGAATATTTCCTCTTCTAAAAATTCCTTAATGAATAGTAATTTAATCGGGGCACTTAGAAGTATAATTCAATATTTCTGCCCAAGATAGCATTAAACGCATGCGCGCAAACCGTATGTTCACGTCCCTGGATTATTATTTTACAATAAAAATTGTAAAACGTTCTAAAAATTTTTGAAACGAAATCTTTTTAAATTCCTTGCATTAAAAAAAAAATGAGAATAATACAACAGTCCTTCAATATTGCGTAATAGAAAAAATAATGTTTAGCATTTTAATTTTGAATTTTTTTTCATTTTAGCATTTGAAATACCGCTAATTTTACTTTCGCCCCGCTAACTTTACTTTTGCCCCGCTAATTTTACTTTCGCCCCGCTAATTTCACTTTCGCGCCGCTTATTTTACTTTTTCCCCGCTAATTTTACTTTCGCCCCGCTGAATTTACTTTCGCATCGCTTATTTTACTTTCGCCCCTCTAATTTTACTTTCGTCCTGCTTATTTTACTTTCGCCCTGCTAATTTTACTTTCGCACCGCTTATTTTACTGTTGCCCCTCTAATTTTACTTTCGCCCCGCTAGTTTTACTTTCGCCTCGTTAATTTTACTTTCGCCCCGATAATTTTACATTTGCCCCGCTAATTTTACTTTCTCCCCGCCTATTTTACTTTTGCCTAGCTAATTTTACTTTCACCCCGCTAATTTTACTTTCGCCCCGCTTATTTTACTTTTGTCCCGCTCATTTTACTTTCGCCCCGCTAATTTCACTTTCGCGCCGCTTATTTTACTTTTGCCCCGCTAATTTTACTTTCGCCCCACTAATTTTACTTTCGCCCGGCTAATTTTACTTTCGCCCCGCTTATTTTACTTTCGCCCCGCTCATTTTACTTTCGCACCGCTTATTTTACTTTTGCCCCTCTAATTTTACTTTTGCACAGCTTATTTTACTTTTGCCCCTCTAATTTTACTTTCGCCCCGCTTATTTTACTTTTGCCCTGCTAATTTTACTTTTGTTCCGCTAATTTTACTTTCGCCCCTCTAATTTTACTTTCGCCCCGCTTATTTTACTTTTTCCCCGCTTATTTTACTTTCGCCCCGCTAATTTTACTTTCGTCCTGCTTATTTTACTCTTGCCCTGCAAAACTAGTTTTCTGGAAAAAACAGCTACTCTCGCCCCGTTTATCAAGGGAAAAAGGTGGGTTTTCCGGTCGGGTGTGGAATACAATATGTAGCAGTGTAATTAAAAGTTATTCCCAGGAAAATTTAAAACAGATAACAATAGAAGAGCACTAACTGCTACATGCCCCATATAAATCGTCTATGGTCAACTATTACATTTTATTTAGAAAATACGATTATTTTTTTTACATGTTTTAGAACGAAAATTGCTTAAAGAAGTAAAATTCATTTAAACAATTAAAAATTGTTTTGAAAGTCATGAGGAATGTTTAAGTTGTTCCTGTCGAGATTCCCTTTAAACGAATAACTCGACAATTTTGTTTTTAGTGAGATATTATCTTTTTTTCAAATAATAAATTTCATGTAACCTCTGCATGAATCCTCTTCGCGCCGGTGAGCTTCTTTGCCAACAGGTAAGGATGTCCCTCCTGAGTTAGTGCGACCACTTAAAATGATGTTCTCGCGTTTGTCCGGGGCCATTGTCTGGTCGTTGCCTCGGTTCGGTCCTATTGCCACTCCCAACTGGACCATGGCCTCCATCCGAGAGAGGCCTATTGTGGGTGGCACTGCGCGATACTGGTGACGTAACCGCATAATTCATTGCGTTGGGGAGTTAGCCCAATGCGACGTGGCTGACTGCAAGAGCCGGAGGTCTCGGGCTCTTCTTGCGTTAGCTTAGGTAGGTAGATGCGTTAGCTTAGGTTATAAATATGTTAGGTAGGCTAGTAGCTAGATTCGGACCCCGCTACGTTCCCGATTTTCAGTAGCGCTAAGCATGCGATTAAACGTTCAGTGGTCATGTATGTAATGGTGCCTGATGGTATATAATTAAAATTTATTAAGTAATAATAATATCCAAAATATACATTTTTTCTCGACGAAAAATGTTTATTTGAAATATTTCCTAAAAGTTGAAAAAAGAATATCCAACTTTTTCTAACATATTTCCCACTGCGAGTTGTGGAAAATTCTACATCTTTCTTAAAATAATTCGACGTCTTTTTTCAGTCCCGTCTTGTGCAACTCGCTTTATCCACCGTCTGTTCACGTCTATGTTTTTCTATCCCTTTATCTTTGTGAAACCCTTCTTTTCTATTCCAACTTGACATTGTTTATTCATGCCTATCTTTTTTCTACGTTTATCTTCCAGATTAATTATTGTCGTCCTATTTTTCATCCCTTTGGATGTAACTCAGTCTTCAAAGGTTATCACCAGTATATTTACGTCTATCTTTCTTTATTCCTATGTCCATATAAATCTCGGCATATTTTCCTGAATTCCTTTATTCTTTTCCAGCACACAGACTATTTAACGTCAATCTATTCCTATTATATCATTCTCTTTTCCAAATTAATAACTTTATGGATTATCATTTAGGAATATAGTTCAAAACTTCTTCCAAACAATCTCTCAAAATAATATTCTTCTTTTGATTCAATAAATAATAATATATGGCTGTCTATTTATGTATACTCAAATTTCGGAATTCAAAAAAGGATTTTCTCAATAATCATGACTCCAACTTTAATATAAAAAAAATACAAAGTGAAGCAAAAATGGCCTCAATTTGGACAAAAATATTCCAATTTTTCTCGATTTTTTCTTGGAAAAATTAATTTGCAATATGAAAAACTACCTGTGAATTCCATCTTGGGTATTTCTGCTTTGTTTGTATTTATAATTGTATGGTGTCCATTTTTAATGAGCAATTCGCTTCCTCATTATGAATAGTAATTAGCAAATATATTTGCTTCTTCATGAGGGAGGAAAAATACAAAAATACAAGATAATTTTCAATATTTTATGTTCCTATGTGGACGGGGGTTTTTCCGCGATCAACTCTTACGTGGTGTGGTCAGTTCCACGCCCGACTTCTATATGTATGTACTTCCTATATGAATGTTTATTCTAACGATGCTTATATCAAGCATCGTCTAAACTCAGGGTTTTATTTGCAAACAGGATTTAATTAAAAAATTTAATCAACTAATATCAACAATCATAGAGTTTTCTCCTTTTTTAGGAGGTCAGGATATACAAAGAGAAAGTCACATCATTAGAATATTTCAGAATACATATTAATTCTCGTGAATGTAATAATCATCAACATTGTTTTCGCAATGTGATTCCTGACTATACAAGTATCATTCGAAAACAAAGTGGCAAATAAATAGGAAATTCCGCACTACACGAACGCTGTCTAAAAATAACATTTTATCATAGACAAGTATACGATTGACCAGTTTGATGCAATAACGGTGTTCGCGCTTTTTCAGGAGTTAGTTTTTTTTCTAATTTAACCTTCATGATGTCATGTACAAAACAAATTAAAAATAAGTGACTAATTAAAATGCAAGGACGTCGTTACTGCACCTAATCGCTTAATTGTACAAGAGAAAATATGTTGTTAATCTAAAGAAATAGGTATGAAGGTATTTTACTCAAAGTTAAATCGCTGGAACTCACTTTTTCGCTAAAAGAGACTCATTTGAGAAATTTTGCGATATTTTTCAATGTTTTATATTCCTCGATGGACGGTGTTTTTTGCGACCAACTCTTACTTGGTGTGGTTAGGTCCACGTCCGACTCCTATATGTGTATACTTCCTATATGAATTTTTACTCTCACGATGCTTATATAAAATATCGTATAAACTCAGGGGTTTATTTGTAGAACATGATTTAATTGAAAAATCTAAATAATTACCGTCAGCAATCATGGAGTTTTCTCCTTTGCTAGGAGATCAGGATGCACAAAAAAAGCCACACCATTAGAATATTTCAAAGAACATATTAATTCTCATGAATGTGATAATCTTCAACATTTTTATCGCAATGTGATTTCTGATTATACAAGTATCATTCGAAAACAAAGTGAAAAATAAATAGAAAACTCCGCACTACCTGGACGCTGACTAAAAGTAATATTTTATCATAGACAAGTATACGATTGATTGGTTGGATGCAATAACGGTGTTCACGCTTTTTTAGGAGTCACTTTTTTATTTGACCTTGATAATGTTATGCACAAAACAAATTAAAAATAAGTGACTAAATAAAATGCAAGGACATCGTCAGTGCACCCAATCGCTTAGTTATACAAGTGAACATATGTTTTTAGTCGAAAGAAATAGGTATGAAGGTATTTTACTTAAAGTTAAATCGTTTAAACTCGCTACTTCGCTAAAAGAGACTCATTTGAGAAATTTTGCAATAACTTTCAAAACTGTATATTCCTAGATGGACGGGTGTTTTCCAGAACCAACTCTTATGTGGTACGGTTGGTTCCACGCCCAAATTCTTCATATAGAGTGTACTTCCACGGCGCTCATAGCAAACATCGTATAAACAATAAAGATATGATTTAGCGAAATTTTCAAAAAATTTGCGTCTATCTTTAGCCCTCCAAATGTCAGGGTTTAGTTCAATGCCCGCATGCGATAAGGTGAACCGATGCTCAAACCGAAAAATAGTTTTCGAGATGAAATAGCATATTGCGTGGTGAGGGTCGAAAAAATATCACGCAAGTGAAACGTTGCCTCGACCCGAGTCATGCATACATTTTTCATCATATCGATCATTGAAAATTCGACTATGTGTGTTTAACACCGTCATTTACATTTATCTCTCATTATATATAACTCGCGAAAACTCGTTAGATTTACCACGGAATGATTCAAAACCACAACCATTTCATTTGGTTGACTCTAGCGCAGCCGTAAAGTCATAGAAAGAAATACAAATCATTATTGTTTAAAAGATATACAATAACAAAAATCTGGCCTTCCAAAACTCGTGCACGGCGACGTTTACGTGAAAAAAGAGTCGAGGCACGACACAGCAAACTTCCAGTGAGACGATTGTTCCTTAGGCCTGAGGAAGTCTTCTACCAAAATTTACGCAATAACATTCATAAACATAGGAACAGTGCCGACTTTTTGAAAAATCGTCGAGCAAGGTCGCGCGATCAAATTGAAAGTTGCTCGCGCTCATAGCGCGCTCTGTGACCGCGCGATGTTGCTCGTCGATTTTGCAAACTCGACGCTGTTCCTATGTTTATGAATGTGATTGCGTAAAACTTTAAAGGAAATTTCCTCAAATCTTAAGTAATAATCGCCTCGCTGGAATTTTGCTGGGTCATGTAATTTCCTCGAATCTTTTTTCACGGGAACGTCGCCGTACACGAGTTTCAGAAGCCCTGAATTTGTTATTGTGCATGTTTTATATAATGATGATTTTTATTGTTTTCCGCAACTTGATGGCTTCACTAGAGTCAACGAAATAAAATTTTTGCGGTTTTGAATCAGTTCGTAGTAAATTGAGTGATTTATCGCGAGTTATATTTTAAGAAACAATAATTATTTATCGATCTGTGCGAAAATGACGGTTGTTAGTTTTCATCTCTCTGTGGAACAACCAAAAATTTTTAAATATGAATTTTTACGTATTTTGAATTTGGATCGATTTATGGGAAGGTACTGTCCAGTTCGAGCGTCGGATCCCCTTATTGCATCTGGGCATTGTATACCAAACAGGATTTAATTTGAAGACCTAATTAACTAACATAAAAAATCATGGAGTTTCTCGTCCCAACTAAAAAAATAATCATTAAATTCCATAGAAATTCTGTATAAGTTTGGACATTCAGAGTTAGGTAGAGCTTATACAGAATGTATACAGAGTTGCTATTAAAAGAATACAGCATGCGAAGGCCATCTGTAGAAACTCTGTATACATTACATATCAACTCTACATGAACTCTGTATGTCCAACCTTCTGTAGAATTTCTATAGAATCTCAGAATTATTTTTTACCTGGGTTGTTAGGAGCTCATGTTGGGAAAAGGAAAGTCACATTATTAGAATATTTCAGAGAACGTAATTATGATCATGAATGTGATAATCTTTAACGTTCTCATCGCAATGTGATTATCTTCAACGTTCTCATCGCAATGTGATTTTTGAAAATAACAAGTATCGTTCGTAAACAAAAATGCGGATAAATAGAAAATTTCGTACTAAACGGACGCTAATTATAAATAAAATTTATCATATACAAGTGAAGGCTCCTTAGGCATATGGGCGTAAAAGCCAAAACCCAAATTTTTCAGCAGACACAAAAAACTTTTTAACTTTAACGCATTTGATTTAGAAAAAAAAACTTTCCAGCTATTCCTTAGCTATATTAACGCGTTAAAGAAGCGCCTAAAAAAGTAATCATTTGCGAGAAAAACCTTTCGAAAGGAATGGTGCGTCCTAAAAGACGCCGATGTTCACTCAGAAAGAGTTTCATAACATTTAGAGTTTTTAATGAAAAAAAAAAACAATCACTTTTGAGCTATTACTTGGTTCTACCAAATAGTAAAAGGAATATCGTCAAAGAAGCAACCACCTTGGAGACAAATCTTTGTTAAGGGTACGACGCGTCCGCAAGAACGAAAATGTTGACACACATAGAGTTGAATAACTTCTTTATCTCTTAATTTAATAAAAAACAAGAAAGTGCTTTCGAGCTATTACTGAGATCTACTGAATCACGTAGACAACAGGCGAAAAGAAAGAATCACTTTAAATAAATATCACCATACTTGGATTTTGACCCACTTCTAAATTGAACATGTCCATTATCTTCTGCAGAGACATGAGTTAAATCAAAACAAACAACGCATTTCCGAAATGTGGCACTCACGCCGTTATTCCACGGGAACTTTCAAGTATAGAATTCGAACTACACGATTTCTATTCCAGCACTGAGTATAGTGATTGGACATAATGGAAACTGTGCTGTACAATTTTTTCAGCGAAGGACAGCGCTGATCTTCCAGATTATTTAAATTTTGGAGAAACTGGTTCAACAATTATTTATTTTCGCTGTAGTTTCGCCAGGGAAATTATCCGCAGATTAAAATTCCAAACAAACGTCGACGGAGGCTTGTTCGAGAAACTCATATTGTTTTGAGCAATCAATGACACTGATAGGAGCGTATTCTTTAAAATCACTTAATCACTTAAAATCACTAGTTCCACAGAAAAGAATTCATGAATCGTATGCACTTTACGATCGTTGATGTAAGCTCCGTATTGTGAATCCCAACACTCGTCCAACAGAATCGTTTGGTTAAAAGTTCACTTCACGATCACACTTTATCTTGCTGAGTGATGTTTTAATATTTGGCGCAATTTTTATTGCAATGCCATCAATTGCTACAGCCTTCTGGACAATACTCTCAATGTTTTTAATCTCATAGCTGCCAGTAGGTATGTTCCCTACTTGATCACCGATATAGATTTTATTCTTTCCAGTGTCAGCGTTAGCAATCGCATTGAATGTAAGCAACTCAACGAGTCCAAGTGCATAGTTCTTATGAGGAAAGTGTTCTCGTCGTGGAAAATACTCTGAGTCTAGCATCGAAGAGTTTCCTGTTATTGTCAGAGTGAATGATTCATCCATGCTGGTGTTCTTCTCTATACTGACTCTAGACAGTTCATCACACACTCTTATATAGACTGTATTTATCTTTTATATGCAGCTGTCCAGATGGAAATTCTAAGCACAAGTGTCCCAATTCAACACTGTCATAGTCCTGATATCTGTCCTGATTGTACTTTATCACGCTACCAACACCTAGGTAATCTACAAGATCCTAAGGCGGACAGTATCACTGATCTTTATATAACTTACACAGTGGGTACCAATGCCGTAACTATCATCAAGACTGACGATAGCTGACTTGATTTGCTGAGGTCCCTACACTGGTAGTTGATTGCGCATAAACACTTCACGAAAATGTGGAATCTTTAGAGCTTAAGCATAGTTGAAACGA
Source organism: Andricus grossulariae (assembly GCA_011634705.1). Classification (NCBI taxonomy): domain Eukaryota; kingdom Metazoa; phylum Arthropoda; class Insecta; order Hymenoptera; family Cynipidae; genus Andricus; species Andricus grossulariae. Next base: position 275,776,083 of record JAABKJ010007545.1, read on the forward strand.
GCGGTATCAGTGAGTGGATGGTAAGGTAGCTTCATTGCAAGTTTTTTGTTGCGAGTTTTAGATTAAGTCCTTTTCGATAAGGTTTCATATGAAAACCTATCACTTTTCTGTATGGTTTTAGGTGTAAACCTTTTTCTAGAGCAACAGCCTCCACTGACCCATCTCGTTAAGCGAACCACGAATTCGTTCCAGCTTTTGAAAAATTTCGATCTCTGTTTAACGACCGAGGTTCTCCAGAAAGTTTAACGAATAAGAATTTCAGAGGAAATAGATCCACATCGATCGAAAGACCTAGAAAAACAAATTTCTAGGAGGTGCCAGGACTTGAGGAATCCCCGATCCCATGTGCGCCGCCTACTTAAAAATTGCTTCTGGATACGGTCAATGAAACGTAGACCATCCTACTTAATCTACCTTACCAACTGTAGCTAACTGAGCGATAACTTTTTTACCGGCTGAGGTGTTTCAGAACTGTCCCAGCTTAACTACTTCTATCACTTGAAACAATTGCAACCCTACCTCCTCTCTTGATCGATGGGCTTCATCCCCTTTTTGGAATCTGTGAATGATTTAGGCTATATTCTTAATCACTTTCTTACTTGGAATAAACAAGTTGCAGGTATTTCGAGGAAAACCTTGGAAGTTCTCCAATAGCTTAACAGGAAGAGAGAATCACTTCCTACTGCAACTTGTATCCTCCTAATTAAAAATCATCTTTTCTTTCTTTGACTATGGCTGTGTGGTATATGACGATATTACTGATGAGCTGAATGTCAAGCTTGAACATACGCTTGACGTTTGAATTCGGTTCATATACGACATACCGAAAAATGAACATATTACCCATTATAGAAAAAGAGCAGGATTTCTTCACGTGACCAAAAGAAGACAATTTTTTATGGGCACCTTGTTTTATAGCCTATTTAGTAATGAACCTTCGCACTATTGGTTTGCCCTCTTTCATTTTATTAACAAAGATCAACCTACACATTCGTGACTCCTTCAAAATATCACGTTAGAAAACTTCTTTTTTGTTACTTATATAAGACTTCAAATACTGCCCTCAAAATCACACATTGGTAACGCTTAAGTCTTTAAGTTTAGGATATATATGAGTGTGCGCATGAATGTGTTAACTTTCAAGTATGTCTATTTGCGTACGTATATTTACAGTATCCTACTGCTAATAGCACACATCTAATTATATGTATTATAGTTCATTTCTTTACTGTTTTTGAATATCTATTTTTAATATCAATCGTCAAATGGATCACCGTCATATTTTATTTGTAACATATACCACCTGTTTAAATACAAATACATCCGGTCATGTTTACATTGACCATATACGAATATCCAATTTCAACGACACCGATAAAAATTCAATATAGTTTTGTAGTCGCCGATAGTCTAAGTAAATACGTATTTATTCGTGTGGTTAGGAATACGGCTACCGTACATATGGTTCGACAATTAAAAGATTTGATACTGGACATCGGAGCACCAGAAAGAATCATCTCGGATAGAGGCTTATGCTCGACGTCGGAGGAATTCCGAGAATTCTGGGTAAAGCATGGAATACATCTCACGTTGAATTCCGCGACACATCCTCAGGCCCAGGGACAAGTCTAAAGGACCAATAATACGCTTTTATCAGTAGTTCAAGCCAGTCTTATCGAAAAGCAACCCTTACAATAAAGGTAATAACCAATAAAACTCAATATGCCACAACTGCTCAAATCAGCGAGTTCAAGTGTGGCGATATAACGATTCTCCCAAAGAAGATATCCCCGACTTAGGCAAAGGGTCATCAGCCGATGACAGCAACGAAGCGGAGGCAGATCAAAAACAAAAATACGACATCTGAAGATAACGAACAGAGCAATTCGCGTCCCAAAATGATTACGATAGTTTCTTCATGCAAATTGAATTAATTTTTTACTTTCTTCTATAGGTTACGTATTAAGCTTTTGAATGAGCTTCATGTCAGAACGACCGAGTGTCAATGTCATATTTGCTATTTCTTAAACTTAGTAACAAGCTATGACGTTAGGGGGTGGTCGAGGAGTCTCCGCGATCGCCTTATTATGGCCTTTGTGGCACGTGTTATTATAAACCGATTTCACTCAGATTTCCAGAGGTTTTTTTTCTTGGTATGTAAACAAAACTAGGACGGGGAGGTGGGGACATTTTAATTTATTAGAATATGCAGAAAAATCTGTTTTTAAAACTTTAACCACAATATTTGACACAATATTGAATACAAATGGAAGAAATTTTGTCGAGATAGGAAAAGGAATAAATGTGAAAGATGAGAAAAATTTTGTTGTGGCAAATGAATAGTTAAGTCTTCCGACAGCGTTAAGTACTATTTTAATAATTTACTATGAATTATATAAAGCATTTAGAAAATGTGTTGTGACTTACTCAAGCATATTTTCCCCTATACCAGTTGGCCTTTCACACAGTCGTTTGCCAATTTTCAACAACCGTGAGATGCACTATCTAACTGTGCATTTCAGGACACGGAGCGACCCGAAGATGATTGTTTCTTACATTTCACCTGCAAGTGACGCAACATCTGTCTGTTGCAAGATTGGAAGATACAAACCATGGACACAAGAATAGATAGACTCAGTGTAACAGGCAAGGGGGAATTGCACAATAGGATCGGGGAGTGTATAGTCGCAAATTACGGAGAACCAGTCGACTGCGTTGAAAAAAGAAGGACAGGCTATCATCTATTCTCGTCTTTCCAACTCAGGTAGCAGGTTCCCACTACAGTGCGGCTCAATCCCTCCAATGGTAATCCCCACACCGATTTGGCATACCATGCTGGTCTGTTGCGCTGGGTCCATCTATTCCTACGTCCATGGCCTACCCAGCTGAAAATTCCTGTACAGAAACATCGGAGAATCCTGCGCATGTTCCTGTAGATGAACCTGCACACGAACCTGTGCATGTAATCTTGACGATTTCTGTGCAGAAATTTAGCGAAGGAAACTGTAGATTATCCTGCAAAGGAACCTGTATACAAGCTAACCTTCGAATGATCCTATACAGGTTCCTTCACAGAGTTAATTGAGATGCGGTTTCATGTACAGGAACTTGTTCAGGATTCTATGCATGAACCTGCAGAGAACTAATCCGCGAGCGTTCGCTAGTGGCTTGGCTTTCTCGATAGTTAGCTGGATTTTCAAGGGAATTAAAGGAAGGCAACTCAATAGCTGTAAGCGACATGAGCTTTTCGTGCGGCTTTCTATAAAGGACCTTATACACTAAACTCTGGATTTAAGTAACCTGGGTCCACGGCGTTCCTAGAATTTCAGTCATCGGCAATTTGGGAATGCTTCCCGACTATTTTAAGACTAACATGAAAATAATCGATTTGGCCTTTTTTGAAAAGGCCCAATTTTAATAAATTTAATCAATTAAAAAATGTATTTAAATTCAAATCATTTTAGTAAATTAAATCTGAAAAATTAACATGCAATCAACAATAGATGATTAAAGATTAATATCTACAAAACTCACCGACGGCATTAGCTGCGCAGTGAATGTCGGGTGCAGCCGCGGGTTGTCATTGGTTGTGAATAAATTCATACAGTGATTCTAAGTTACCCTTACCAAAAGAAAATTTGCACAGGTCCATCCCCAGTAAATTGGAGTCGTCTTGCTGTATATGTACTCATGCTACTTAAAGGACTTGAATGTTGCTTTAGCAGCAAGGGTGACACGTGTATAGATCTCTGTTTCACCCGGGTTTTGAAATAAAATGCATAGTACAATATATTTTTAACCGCAGTGCTACGGGACTTAAATATACCAGCCTAACAAGACAATGATTATTATAATCTTCAAAACTAAATTTCAATATATTGCGGCTTGGGTCATGTTGCAGCCTCAGCGGTTCGGGTTATCCCGACCCAGCCCGGACTCGACAACCAAAAGTTTAATTGCAGGTCTAAATTCAATAAACAATTTATTTCTACATTCGATAATTACAATATGAAGTATTAATGATTTCTTACAAGAATTTCACTTGAGGTTGTTGGAACGTTTTCCAAAAAATGGCGAAATCTGTAGAGCACTCAAATTTCGTCACTAAGAAACAATGAAACGGGATTAAGGTTTTGGAAAGGAACTTTCAAAATATTCTGGACACTGGAAGGTATTTGGCGGTGGCAAGACATTGGGTAAGTCTCTGGGTTTGAAAAAAAAAAGAAAAAGAAAACTTAAAAAGTGGAAGTGGAAAAGCGTAGAAATGGCGTGAAGTGAGAAGGAAGCCGAATGACTGGGATGACAGCTAATCGCTCGATAGCTCTAGGCCAGTCATCGAGGAACAGATCTGACCCTAACTTCGAATTAATTCTGAATAAGTTGAATCTTTATTTATAACTTCTAGATGGTATACTGAACCATCAAAAAATGTCAGTAATTTCCAGCCTTGTGATTTTTTCATAATAATGCAAAATAGCGGCATAAATCATATTTTTGAAGTTTCTCATTATCTCCATGAAAACGGTTAGTTTTAGCAAAAAATAGTTAAATAGACCAATGTTCGGCATGTTATTCTGCAAAAATAAGGTCGTTCCGACTTTTTTGTATGGTTAACCCCTTATATAAAAAAAAGGAAAAGGGTCAGCTACTTCTTCTTATCTTTTCTACCTAGATTTCGAAGCTTACACAATTTTCTGTACAATCGGGTACAGAAATAGTTTAAGAGAGTTTTCGTTTTAGAGGTATATTTATTTGAATATTTTATGTTCGTTTTTGCTTGAGCTTTATTAGTTTTTTGAAAATAATTTGATTTAACATAAAAAACAAGTAGAAAAAAATAGATTTTACTGCTCCACATTTAACCGTTAAAGCGATTTTCTCGATTACAATTTTTACTAAAGTTCACGGCAATTTGATGAGACTCTACATTGACCTTTCAAAAACTGTGAAAAAATGAGGATTTATAAGAATTATTATTTTGAATAAAAATATGTAGCCCCAAATATCAGAAATGCTAAGACATAAATTTCGATCACTTTTTCACTACTACATAAATTTTCTCCTTTGCAATTTTTAACAGAAATTTCCTAAAATTGAATATCACATTGAATAAACCTTTCTCAAGATCTGTGCAAAAATCTGGATATAAATTCATCAGCCTTCCCCCTAAAAATACCCCCAAGAGTAATAAAGGCTGAGAAATAGATTTAGATCACTTTCTTACCACTACAACCATTTTCTTCTTTACAATTTTTTACTGAAATTTCCTGAAATTGAATATGACGTTGAATAGACCTTTCTCAAGACTTGTGGGAAAATCTGGATATAAATCAATCAGCATTACCCTAAAAATACCCCCAAGAGTGATTAATGCTGAGAAATAGATTTATATCACTTTTTTACTGCTACATCCATTTTCTCCCTTACAATTTTTAACTGAAATTTACTGAAATTTAATATGAAATCGAACACATCTTTATCAAGGATTGCGCGAAAAACCTGGATCTATTCTTTAATGGACACAAAACTTGGATTTAATGACTTATGGAAAGGTAATCAGGCGCTATGCCCTCCGCCCGCTTCCGTGCATCCACCAACTGTGTGGGTAAGTCATTTTAAGTTCGGAATTGAGGATATTTGAATCATAGTATACAACTATGCTTTGAGGGTCCTTACTGATGGTTATGGGACATCCTTACTTCAAACCGTCCATTCTCAGGTCCGTTGGAATTGTGCATCATCAGTCGTAAATCCTTTTCTGTCATACCTTACGTATAGTTGCATTTGTGACCCTTGAGGTTACTTTTAGAGCGGGAAAGCTAATTAATTTGAATAGGAATCTGTATTATCATCGGAGATAGTAATTATCGATCCGTTGAGAAATCCAATCACACATACTGTGAATAATCCCCCTCGTTGATTTAAAATGGTATTTATACCCCCCCCCCCATTGATGCAAAATATATTGTTTCACAGAACGTTACGTCATACCTAATCTTCATTTTCTCTAAACAGAATAATTTTGTCACGTCAAACATTTTTCCTTGATAATTGGGATGTCTATATCTCCTGAACAGTGTTTCCATCTACAATTCCTCAACGCATTGGTGCTCCAAAAGTAACTTTTAACTTTGCACAAAATCCAAAAAGCAGGCAATCAGAATCTGAAACTTTCTATAGTGGCTCAAATCAACCATCAACTTTGATCAAGACATGCAAAATAACGGAGCGATCTGCAAATCATGAACTTGCCTCTAAATCACATCGTTCACCTTCAGGCTTCCCATGGGACTCACGATCACGAACTCTACGACATTATAGATCCGAATACTCACAATGAAGGCAATCAAAATCAGGACTTTCATGATCAAGACTCTCTCAATCACGAAATTCACGATACTCTCAGTCACGCACTCCACAATACTCAAGATCACGTTCTCCATGGCACTCACGTTCATGCACTCCGCAATACTCTTCATCGCGAAATTCAGGATCCCTTCATTCGCAAACAATTTATTCTAATTTCCTGCGATCATGCAGAACACGCCACTCGCACAGTCAATTCCATTACCGTTCTCACCATTCATACCGTTTATATCATTCACACAATTCATACCATTCGTGATCACGCAGATCAGGTTATTAACATAGATATTCGGTATGCAGATTGACATCTGTGGTGTTTGATCATTTATGATTTCAAAATTTCGCGTTTTATTTTTGTGTCCAAGACTTTGACCACTACAAACGTTTTCATTTTCTTTCGTCTGCAGCTTCCCAATATTTTCTCGTCAATGCGTTCTATTGCTGATTGCATTGTATTATATTGATACTCAGACTGATTTTGTATTGCAACATACTTTTTGCCCACCGAGCTCCATTTCGGATAAGGTGGGTATTATAACTTATAATTTATTATCATAATTTCCTTCCTGGTGGGTGGCTCACCTGAGAAGCTTCCGGCCTCACCAATCCATTCATTGGCGCAGGCGGGGCGCAACCTCAACTTCTGATCCTTTCTACCATTTTCTTCCGTAACAGGTTAGTTTCTGCAACTCCTGAACGAGAACAAAGCAATCTCACTTAGGCCAGCAGGGCACAGCCGTCACGAGGAGCCATTCGGCCTACATTTTACAGAGGCCCCTTTTTGTCACGTGATAATTCAAACCATAGTGTCCGCATAGAATTTTTGAAAATAGAATAATTCTGAATGGGATAACTGTACGAAATTTTTTTAATGTAAAGTATCATCTTAATCCATTGATAACTAATTTTTATTTTTTTTTCAGTTTTAACATCACCGAGTATTTGATGAAAATAGAGAATAAAATGACAAGCATAATTAAGATGCCGTTGAAGCGTAAGTTCATTTTTAAATACAGTGGAACTTCGTTATAAAGTCTTTCTAGAGAAGACATTGCTAGAAATTTAATCGGCTACAGTCGGAGCGCTGTAAGTGAATTGAGTCCGTAATCCGTAGTCTCTCTCCTAACTAGAGTGTCCGTTGATAAACTATATACGCTCGGGCAGTCATCGCCGTATAGGAAGTGGTTCACATCGCGCCTCTCTAAAGCAAATAGCAAGACATGAGTGTAAAATGAACAATTTGTTGTGTGAATAAAACGATTGAACTGCAGCCAGCTAAATACACTCTTGTGCACCATCGCACGGCGGCGATGAATAACTGAATTGAAGAATTTCAATATAATACATAATACACAATTATAGAAATGTACAAGTAAATAGATATGCGGGGGTTCAAGTGGTTGAGAGATAGAGAGACGCTATGATCGCAGAAGAGTTGAGAGTAAAAAGTCTCTATAATACAAAAGTTCGCGCGTAGTTCGCTAACACGCAAACTTTTCTGTTGTGAAGAGACATTTAGGCCCTGTCTGCACAGATACATTTTCGGTTGAAATGTTTGGTATTATACTATTGATTTTCACAAGATTTCGATGGAAAGCTAGGATATAGTCAAAGATATATATTAATTGCCACAGCGCTACGAAGAAACACTTTTTTCACATTATTTATAAATATACTCCTATCTTAGCGATCGTTATTTACAGTTAGAAACACTAATATTTTCGATACAAAAATTGAAGCTAGAAAAGAAATATTCAAAAAAATATATAATAAAGCCATAATTTCAATAACTAGCAGCTTAAATAACGTGACTTGTAAAATAGGTTTGAAAAATTACCATTGCCAATAGGAATGTACAATAAGGAGAAAAATACTTGAATATAGTACTTTGCAAGATTTTTCATTCCAAATAGGAAATTTACTGCTGAATGACGTTATATACGCCGAGGTTCGTAAGGGTTGATCTATTCACTCAGTCTTATTACTTGTTTCACAACAATGACAAAATTCTCTGTTCTACTGTCCCGAAAACCCGTGTTCGATTGCCACCAGCGTTGCTTCCTTCTGAAACGAGTTTCCCTGTTTCAGCTTAAAATATAATATTAATGTCTAATAGTACGTTTAATTCATATAATTTGTAATATGTACAACTGTATACATTGTACATATGTATAAGTAAAAGGGTATAAAGTAAATTATTTAATCATTCATTATTGTATTCAAACAAACTTATTAACTTCACAATTTAATATTCACAATAGTAATTTTTGAAGTAGTGATAATAAATCGTGACCTGGTATTTTCTTATTATAAAAATAAATATTATAAGATCAAATTTCACAACCAAAAGTTTTTCTGTGTAGAATGGGATACATTCGCTGGCGCACAAGGCAATGCGTACACTCCATCTATGTAAACGTGTACGTTCGCACGTTTTTCGCTGC
>JAABKJ010007545.1:275784992-275807009 GCA_011634705.1 Andricus grossulariae
GGATACATTCGCTGGCGCACAAGGCAATGCGTACACTCCATCTATGTAAACGTGTACGTTCGCACGTTTTTCGCTGCGACTGTTGGTAACAAGGTGCGTATGGCGTCAGGTACACATGTATGTCCGAACGTTGACGTTCACGAATACCATCACAGTAAAAACGAAGCTTAAATTTTGTTGCAAGTAAAATTTTTCCGCTGTTATAGTTTATATGGTATTTAGCGAAAGAGTATCCTACTCTCTTGAACTGAATCAGTGAAGTTGTCACAGGTTCAATCATTATTTTTAAGTATCACTGGTAAACCAGTGATTTTCCACTTTCACTGGATGAGCCATTAAGTGATATCAATCAGTGATATAGCGCTCTGATGTTTGTTTTATAAATATTTGGTGCCTGGCTGCAATGAGCAGGGGATATAATATATTTCGCTTGATAGTGGCAGGCCCGTGGCCACTCGGGTTTGACTTTAAGCTATGCGACGCGTTGAAATAACGACAGGTCTTCCCACAATTGGGCGCAATATATTATAACCCATTATATTGCAGCCCGGCCTTCATTTATTATTGTGAGGGTAAAGTCCAGTATTTAAAATATGATTTTACAACTGTTACCACAATAGTGGTAAATGATAAGTGTCATACCTAAACAGTTGAGAGACGACAAGACGTACTATCAGATGACTACTGTTACTGAGAAACCAGTAAACCTCACTGATAAAACCAGTGCCGGAACTAGTGAATTCTCACTGGTTGTCAGTGACACACTTCTGGCTATTTCAGCCAGTGAGACTTCACTGGAAATCAGTGAGATATCACTGGTCCACTTTAACTGAGTACAATGAAATAAAAACTGTCATCTGCTACGTCCTTAGCAGCAATGGGAAAACGGCAAGGTATGATTGAATTCCAGCTATAAATCAGGACAACAGATTTGAAACAACAAAACGTGATCACTGCCCTCGCTTCGCTCTATCAGCAAGCTTCACACTCGTCAGAAATCGCCGCCTTCCGCCCCTAGCTGTGTAATATACTATTTCATGAATAATAATAAAGAACATGACACAAAAACAACCATCGTTTGTATCCAAACGAAACGATAAATAGGAATTACATTAATTTTGAGGTTGAAGGTTTTACAAGATTTCTAATGTGATAAATAAGTTGCAACTCTAATTCATTTCAGTTTGAAACTAAGTTTCAATATTAATAATTGAAAATCAATCCCAATGTGAAAGTACATTTGAAATTTCAATTTTTAAAATGGTTTCATGAATAAAATGTTAGGGCGAAAATTCCTATCACACAACTTGTGAACTATGTTTGAGATCATAGTGAATATGGCGACTTTCGACTGGTGTTAAGTGCTTTATTCACAATCACGGAAAACATGTTTTCAGTCGTCTTCCAAAAATACAATTATTTTAGAAATGAAAATGTAATAAGTTTGAAGTTTTTTAAAATCTGGTGTCCTGATTTTCTGGACGATTAAATTCATACCCTCATGTTCTTCGCACTGCGATCAGCTACATAGCCGACGACGCTTTGTCATTTATAAAATATTCCGTGACAGTTTAGAAACAAGTAATTGTCTCAATTTCTTTCGAAATTTATTTGATAAAATTAATTTTAGTTGCAGCAAATATTTCACCTGAAATCGATGTGAACTTTATCTTTTGTTTTTTCTGTGATTATGAAACTACCCTTATGGGATTTCCATTCCTGACGCGCGACTCAGTGCGTACGGTCCGACGTGAACGGTTTCAAACGGGCTGTTGCCACACGGCTAGCAACTGCTGAAATATTTCGGTCGTTATTATTCGGCTCTACCGGTAGCTGAAGTACAGCACTTATACAATCGGTATGGTTAAATATGTTGCAACGGTATACTTGCTGTACTTAAACTATTGAAATCGTATTTTAAATAAGGAAATTGCTCATTTTTAAATTAAAAACTTTAAATGTCGTATTTTAGTCGAATCGCACTTCGATATTACGATAAATTTTATCCAAAGTTGTCTCGTAATTGTCAAGAATTTTCTTACAATTTAAAAGAAGGGATGACGTGTGTACTACTCAGGTCCACTGACTTTGAGTGAATACTCAAAAGGCCCTGAGAATGGTAAAGGCAGCACCTAAGGTGCAGCGATTTCTTTCAAAATTTCAACATTTGAGTATCAAGTTCGGACCTTCTGATATTAAAGCGTAGATGATATATCATAAACTACTTTCGGAATTCTTCGGGGGCATAATCAAGGTGGCTATCTGAGTAAATCCGACGGTAAGCCAAACCCAATGCAGCGTTTTCAGTTGCATTGCGCACGGGAGTGACTGGCGTTGCATCTAGGATATTGTTAGCGTAGCCACAAAGTGGACTGTAATCTTAGTCGGCAATTCCACTTGTGTGCACAGTCCTGACTGTTTGGATACGAGACTCGTACTGAACTCTATCTAAGATTGTAAGCCAAGAGCATTATATGTCACGTCCTAAACCGCCCTTATAACGGAGTTCCAGTTATCAAAAATACACTTGAAATTAGAATGAACTAATTGAAATGAAAAAATTAAAAATTATTTATATTCTTCTTTCTTGATGTTATAAATGTTTGGGTGTCCACATCAAAGTTTTATTTGTATAAGCGATGATATTCCTATAAAAGATACCTACATTTCCAATACGTGTTTAATATATTCAATAATAGTAAAAAATCTTCCATTTTCTTCATAGTACAACTTCCAGATTGTGGAGAATTACCAAATATATTTGCTTCTTTATCTCAGATGCGAATTATTCGTCAGGCCACGGTTGGGCCAACCTTTAGAAGTTTGGGCCAACTTTGTGAACTAATAGTCTACTCAACTACCCTAATGATAACACAAGCCTAACATTTTTTCATTGGTTGGTCCGAAAATGTTCGGCAATAACTAGCCTAATGATAACGTAAGCCCACCTATTTTGCACGGATGGCCCGACAATAATCTGCAAGCCTGAGCTAACCAAAGAAAATGGGGTTGGCGCATAATTGCTTCTTAAAATTGGGCCAAAATCGATAGGAAGCGTTGGATGCGAAATATTATTTTGCAATACAAGTTTTTAAATTGGAAAGAACCATTTTTCGAATATTATAAAAGAACTTAACTTCCTAAGTTTCAAACGAAATGTATACATATTATGATATTAAATTGAATAATAAAATAAAATATTATCATGTACTATAAAAATGTAATACATATTTTTAGCTATCGCTGCATCAGTTTTCAGATATTACTTCTCCTAAGGGTCTGGGAGGGTAAATATGCAAAAGTTGCCCCCGCTCGTATCCAATTCATATTACTATCATAGATAGGCACCCATCTGAAATAACATTTCGCTCAAGAATAGCCTTAAGATTTCATTTTTGTTAATGCTATGAAGAGGGAATATAAAATAAAAAGGGCATATTATCCGAAAATGACTGAACCGACATTGATGCTCGAAATATATGTTCTAGTCAGACATAAGAGTATTTGCAGAAAAAAATTTGAATTTTTAAAAATAAGAAATAAAAGTAAAAAAAATGTTTCAGAAATTGAGAATTATTTTGTGACCGTGTTCTTTACTCTATTGTAGTTCTCGAAAAATAACCCTAAATTCAGGGACTCGACTACAGGTTGTTTCCTACCTGCGCACTGAAGGTATAAGGATAGGAATCTTAGAATAAGGAGCAATGCCTTTTAAAATGTGGATTCTACCAGATGGAGAGATTCTCTCTCTGTAAATCTTTAATGCGGGGCCGTGCTCAGATCGTCAAGTGGGCTGAAGGAATTGTGTAGGACAGGGCTACACTTTTTATCATAGGCAAATAGCCAAAAAAAGTCAGTTAAATCCCATGAAGAAATATTCAGAGGTTTGCTCAAAACTCATCTCAGTATCCCGAAGGAAGCTAGAAAATCTTGGATAGCTCGCACAAACAGGTTATTCAGAAAGCTGGACTCTTGTAGATAGGAGAGGGAAGTTGACTTCCGTCCGATCTTAGAGGAACTTTCCTTTAAGGGGACAAATTTGGGAACTTAGTTTACTGAGGCCTAAGAGCACAAATGTATCCCAAGTTCTCAGTGAGCTGTACTAGAAAATACAAGAAATAGAATTTCTGGACTTCCCTTGAGGCACTCCCAAAGACCTGTTGCGTTTGCCACGCAACACCTCCCAACTGACTTTCTGGGCCGCGCGAGCCTTTTTATGGACCGCGCCCCATCCTCAGACTCCCACTACTCACGAGAGTGCTTTAGTGGGAGGCTGCGAGTCTGCGCTCTTTCTCTGCCCTCCAGTGATGCAATTTGTATCCAGAGTAAAGCGAGTATGCAAGGAGTTTTGCCTATGAGAAGGCTTTATTATGCAACCCGCTGGTTACAATATTAGGATGCAATCATTTATAAAAAATTGAAAAAAGGTTTGATAGCTTTGAGTAAAACTGAACTTTTTCTAATATTATAAAGATTATTGTATTTAATTATATGCTATCCTGGATCGAAGAAATTAAATATTTTGATTCAAAAACTGTAAATTCTGGTACTTTCTGGTTAAGTGTTTTTGTAAACCTTTTTTCACTGAGGATTCAAATTTTTTTTTATTTGACTTAAAAAATAAAATTTGAATAACAATAAAAAAACTAACGAAGCAGGTTTTTTAAGGGTTGGAAAAAATGATTTATAATTTTCTTAGATTCACTGATTTTGAGAAATATAAAAAAAGTTTTCAGCTATTTTAAAATTTTTTCTCGAAAAAGGTTGGTTCGATAACAAAAATTAATTCAAAAATATATATATTCATTTCTTTTATTTTACGCTACTCCTTGTAAAAAATACTTTTCTCATATATTTTAACACAACTTTATTAAATAGAAATGTAAAAACTGTTAGTCTCAAAGTTCAAAATTTTTTTGGCAAAAATCCGTTAATATTTTTTAGAAATATTTTATATTTGTTTAATTTTGTTACAGGCGAAATGGAAAAGAACATTGCATTTCAAAGGACATGACATGCGATTCTGAAAACGATTGTCCTGATGGAGAAGATGAAATGCACTGTAAAGAAATTCAAGGATCTTTGCAAGACCGGTGAGTACCATTTAAAAGTACTTAATAAATAATTATTTTCTTTAAAATATTTTTTCTCAGTTATTAAATTTTATATCTGGTTTGAAATGGCCTGAAATTGAAAATATAATAGAACTTTCATATTTTAACATTCGAAACAATTAAAAGTTTATCTTTATAATATAAAATAATTCAAATTCCAGTATCCTGTTTGCTTGGGCTTAATTTTTTTTCTGAAAATCTTACAGTTATTATATTTTTAAACAAATTTCTTCGTAAATAATTTTAATTTTCATAAATCCAGTTTTTCCCTAAAATTGAAGCTAAAACACAAAATCCATATAAATTTTGTTAAATAAAAAATTTCAAGCCAAACAAATTTTTTCAAAAGCACTCTTAGATTTCTCCTTCAAAATTCGCAGCGATTAAAATTTGGTCTATTTTAGTCGATTTTACAAATTATTTAAAAAATGGCTCAATTTTGAATTGAACTAAACGTAGTTAATATCCTAAATTTTGAAGCTTTGAATAAACTGAAATAATTTCAGGTTGCAAATTTTTGAATTGAATTAAAAAATAAATTTGAAAAACTGCAAGGAATATTGCCAAATTAATTTAAATTTTTATTATTTCATTTTCAGTCAAAATAATTAATTTTGAACGAAGAAAAAGAAAACCTGCATCAAAATATGTTAATTTTCAACCAAACTGATAAATTTTTGATAACAAAAAATTAGTTCTCAACAAAAAGTGTAATAGTTGATATTTCCACAAAACGTTTTTTTATTTTCAATAAAAAACTGGTCAACCAAAAAATACGAATTTTCAATAGAAAACTTGAATTTTCAACCAAGAAAGATTTTTCAATTAATAAAGAAAAAAAATCTGATTTAAAATGTTGATTTAAATAATTTAAAATAATTCGATATTCGAATAAAAAAGACTATTTTTCAACAAAGTGTGTGAATTATCAATTAAAAAATATCAATTTTCTAGAAAAAATTAAATAGCTACATTTTTAACACAAAAAATTCATTTTTGCAACCATAAAACAACCAATTTTCAACCAAATTTGTTAATTTTTTAAAAAAAGAAATGAAATTTTAACTAAAATAATGCAGATTGAATCGAAAGAATAAATTTATGACCAAATAATTAAATTTTCAACCGAAAAAGTTATATTGCTACCAAAAAAGGCAAAATTTCAATAAAATATATGAATTTTCAACTAAAAAAGATAAATTTTTAACGAAATAGTAAAATTTCCAACCAAACAGTTGAATTTTTAACCAAACAGATTAAATGTCTATCCAAGCAAAAATTTCGATGAAAAATTTAATAGTTAAATTTTTATTTAAAAAAATCCATTTTGAATAAACAAAACTTATTTTCAAC
This sequence comes from Andricus grossulariae, assembly GCA_011634705.1. Classification (NCBI taxonomy): domain Eukaryota; kingdom Metazoa; phylum Arthropoda; class Insecta; order Hymenoptera; family Cynipidae; genus Andricus; species Andricus grossulariae. The sequence goes on from JAABKJ010007545.1 coordinate 275,791,460, forward strand.
CAAAGAAATGAAATTTCAAACACAAAGATTAATTTTATACCAAAAAAGAATAATTTTGAATAATATACATGATTTTAAATCGAAATATTTTAATTTTTGATGGAATTTTCAGTCTGATAGTTGAATTTTCAACGAAAAAGGTTATATTGCTACCAAAAAAAGACAAATTTTCAGCAAAATATATGGATTTTAAACTAAAAAGATCAATTTTTAACAAAAAATATAATAATTCATTTTTCATCTAAACAGATGAATTTTCAACAAAAAATAGAATGTTTTAATTTTTAGTTAGAGAAATAAGTTTTGAAGCAAATAAAATGAATTTTTTACGTAATAGTTAAATTTTCTAAAAAAAAATGAATTTTCTACCAAAAAGATAGAATGTAAAAAGAAAAAAATGTTGAAAAGTTTAGTTGAACTTTTAGTTAGAACAGTTAATTTGCATTGAAAACAAAAATTTCCAACAAAAGAAAAATTAATTTTCAATAAAAAAAACTAATTTTCTACCAAAAAAATTGAATGTCTATCAACAAAAATTTCGAAGAAAATTTTAGTTAAATTTTTAGTTAAAAAAATTAATTTTCATTAAAAACAAAAATTTTCAACCAAAGAAAAATTAATTTTCAATAAAAAAACTAATTTTCTACCAAAAAAGTATCAATTTTAACAAAATACATGCATTTTCTACTCAATATTTTAATTTTTAATGGAATTTTCAACCAAAAAGATTAAATGTCTATCCAAACAAAAATTTCAATGGAAAATTTAATAGTTAAATTAAAAAAAAAGTCAATTTTCATTAAGCAAAACTAATTTTCAACCAAAGAAATGAAATTTCACCCAAAAAGATACTTTTCTACCCAAAAATAATAATTTTTAACAAAATAGATCACTTTTAAACCAAATATTTTAATTTTTAATGGAATTTCCAACCTTATAGTAGAATTTTCAACCAAAAAGATTGAATGTCTATCCAAACAAAAATTTCGGTGAAAAATATAATAGTTCAATTTTTATTTAAAAAAATCAATTTTCATTGCGCAAAACTAATTTTGAACCAAAGAAATGAAACTTCAACCAAAAAGATTACTTTTTTATCCAAAAAGAATAATTTTTATCAAAATACATAAATTTTAAACCAAATATTTGTAATTTTTAATGAAATTTTCAGCCTGATAGTTGAATTTTCAACTAAAAAGGTTACATTGCTACCAAAAAAAGACAAATTTCCAGCAAGATAGATGAATTTTAAACTAAAAATGATAATTTTTTAATAAAAAATATAATAGTTAAATTTTCAACCGAACATATGAATTTTCAACGAAAAAAGATCCATTTTTATCAACAAATGGAATAATTTAATTTTTAGTTAGAGAAATAAGTTTGTAAGCAAATAAATTTTCAATGAAATAGTTCATTTTTTAACCAAACAAATGAATTTTCTACCAAAAAGATTGAATGTTTATCAAAAAAAATTTCGACGAAAAGTTTAGTTGAACTTTTAGTTAGAACAATTAATTTGCATTGAAAATCAAAATTTGCAACAAAAGAAAAATTAATTTTCAATTAAAAAAAAACTAATTTTCTACCAAAAAGATTGAATGTCTATCAACAAAAATTTCGACGAAAAGTTTATTTGAACTTTTATTTAGAACAATTAATTTGCATTGAAAACCAAAATTTGCAACAAAAGAAAAATTAATTTTCAATTAAAAAAAACTAATTTTCTACCAAAAATATTGAATGTCTATCAACAAAAATTTCGACGAAAAGTTTAGTTGAACTTTTATTTAGAACAATTAATTTGCATTGGAAACCAAAATTTGCAACAAAAGAAAAATTAATTTGCAATAAAAAAAAGCTAATTTTCTACCTAAAAAGAACCAATTTTAACAAAATACATACATTTTTAACCAAATATTTTAATTTTTAATGGAATTTTCAACCTTATAGTTGAATTTTCAACCAAAAAGATTAAATGTCTATCCAAACAAAAAATTCAATAAAAAATTTAATAGTTAAATTTATACTTGAAAAAATCAATTTTCATTAAGCAAAAATAATTTTCAACTAAAGAAATGAAATTTCAACAACAAAGATTACTTTTCTACCCAAAAAGAATAATTTTTAACAAAATACATGAATTTTAAACAAAATATTTTAATTTTTAATGGAATTTTCAACCTGATCGTTGAATATTCATCCAAGAAGGTTATATTGATACCAAAAAGAGACAAATTTTCAACAAAATAGATGAATTTTAATCTAAAAAAGATGAATTTTTAACAAAAAATATATTTGTTAAATTTTCAACCAAAGAGATGAATTTTCAACTGACTACAGATTAATTTTTAATAAAAAATAGAATAGTTTGATTTTCATTCAGAGAAATAAGTTCTTAAGCAAATAAATTTTCATTGAAATAGTTAATTTTTCAACCAAACAAATGAATTTTCTGCTGAACAAAAATTAATTTTCGACCAAAGAAAAATTAATTTTCAATTTAAAAAAACTAATATTCTGCAAAAAAAGAATCAATTTTAACAAAATACATAAATTTTCAATCAAATATTTTAATTTTTAATGGAATTTTCAACCTTATAGTAGAATTTTTAACCAAAGATGTGAATTTTCAACCAAAAAGATTAAATGTCTATCCAAATAAAAATCTCGATGAAAAATTTAACAGTTCAATTTTTATTTTAAAAAATCAACTTTCACTAAGCAAAACTAATTTTCAACCAAGTAAATGAAATTTCAATTAAAAAGAAAACTAAACAAGATCAATTTTGAACAAAAAATATAAAGGTTTAATTTTCAACCGAACATATGAATTTTCAACTAAAAAAGATCCATTTTTATCAACAAATGGAATAATTTAATTTTTAGTTAGAGAAATAAGTTTGTGCACATGTCATGGCAGTGATTTGGTATTTAGGACCTGCACAATATCAAGAAATAATAAAACCACCCGCTAACAGTCTATCGCTGGTACCAGTTTTGCAAGATTATTCTAATGAAGACGAATAATAAAATTTTGGGGGTTACATTTATTGAATTTTTTGTTTGCCGGACCAAGTATAACAACTTTACATACTTTTCAGATCTCCACGTTCTGGGCCCAAAATCCCATATGACATTGGCACCCTTCTTTAAATTCGACCTCAAGGGATTGATGCGGAATTTTATGCAGGGTATTTTCTTTTTTTAAACTTTGAAATCGACCGAAAATTACGACCTCTAACTTAATTCGTCCGCGAAAATCCATTTCTGGACCACTGTGTGTCCGTCCGTCGGTCCATCCGTCGTAAAAAAGGGCATAAGCACCAAAAAATGTTTCCAACGATTTTTTTCCAACAATGTTTTTTTTTCAACAAGTTTTTCCCAACATTTTTATTCATAAAATTAAAAAAAAAAATTCAGACAATTTTTTACCTAATTTTTTTCAACAAATTTTGTTTATTCAAATTTTGGTTGAAAATTCCACCACTTGATTGAAAATTGAACTACTTGGTTAAAATTTCATTTTATCGGTTGAAGATTTAACAATTTTTTTGAAAATTCGTTTTATAGGTTAAAAATTAATTTTCGTCACTAAAAATTTAATCAGAAGAGTGGAAGTTTTTCTAACTAATGTTCAGAATTTTTTCCCAGTAGTCAGAAAAACTTCCACTCTTCTTACAAAGAAGAAAGGTCGACACAAAGAACACAAACTATTGTTAAAAATTTAATCATTCCATTTTTGGTTGAAAATTGAACTATTAAAGTTTTTATTGAGAATTTATCGTACATATTTGGTTTGAAAATGAAACTGTTCGGATAAAAGTTTAATTGAATTGGTAAAAATTCATATCATTGGTAGAAAATCTAACTTTTTTGTTAAAAAAATTGGTATAAATAGAACATTTCAAATATTTCTGCTCAACAAATGTAAATCCACGCCATCATTTGTAATCCTCAAAATTGAAGAATCAATCAATAAATTTGTAAATTACATTATTAGTAGCAATATTAAGTGAAAAACATTACAAATTGAGCAATTACAATATTTTTAAACCAGAGACTTGTTTCGTTAAACGTTAAATAATTTCTATTTCAAGTAATTTTAAATTTATAATTGTATCATTATTATTTATACATTAAGGGGGGGGGGGGATAAAGTCTGGAGGGTAAAAAATCGATTTTTTTCTTATTTCATTTTTTTTCAAATTTCAAATTTTCTTCATCTCAAAAATATTCCCTCAACATTTTAAGTCGATCGAAGTTAAGCTTGCTTCAGAAAAAATTGCTGAAAAAACGCTTTTTTATCCTCTAGACTCCCCCCCCCCCCCTTCAAAGTACAACACTCTTTTTCACAAATTAACAATGTAATAATATATAATAAAAAAATATGTAAATATATAATAATAAATATAGGGCATAATTTCTGAAGTGTTGTACCCACCTCGAAAATGAAAATTATCCGATCGGGCTAAAAATTGGACCAATTATAGTCCTATTAGATAGTACTTCTCACACCGAAACTTAATTTATTTGGATAATTATTCATCAAAGTGGAGGGGGTACAATTTTTGGGGTTTTTAAGCAAAGCCTTACTTTCAAACATTTGTAACTTTTTTCCCATTGCTTTAAACAAAATTTCACTACACATGTTTTTGATAGATTTTTTCACAAGCTTTTTGATGGTCATAACGATTTTCAAAAAAGGTTGAAATTTGAACCTAATTTTTGAAAAACAAAATTAATTTGACTTTTTCGCAAATTTCGACACTTTTTTTCTTCAAAATAGTTTGAAAAGAAAGCTGAAATTTTTTTTCATAAGACCCCAAATTTTCAGAGTGGAGAATTAATTCGTCTATGAGTAATAGAACGATACGTAAACAAGATGCCATGATAGGGCGGGTGGCGCGCGATCTGCCCTAGTGCGCTCACGCCGAGAATATTTGTGCAACGCTGTAGTGCTAGTTTTTTAAGTTAAGTGATATTATATGGTAATATTATGTGTCTCGATTTTTTGGCTATAGTTTCAACCGTTGTTTTCTTTACAGACCTCTTTAGCGGTTTCTTTTTTGTGCCATTCGAGAAGATGTCGTGTTTCTCAGAGGACGAAAACATTTCAAGTTGATGTTTTTTACCTTGAATGGGAATGAAAGTGTAGTACTGTTATGTATCTGGTATTGTAACAGCTTTGTCAAACCTGGCTTTCAGTAACTCGGTGGCTTTGAAATAAAGTGATGAGTTTTCAATTTCAACAGCCCTTCACAAAAATCATTTAGGAATTCATCAGTATCCATTATATCTGTCGGTCTGTAACCAAATTTCAAATCTCACTTCATTAATACAATGTTTATCAAAAGCTTTTGTGATGTTATCTTTCAAGTTTGCAGTACCTGAACAGTTCTCACACACTCCTAAATGACAGGAACTTGAAGAGTTAGCACATACAATAGCATCTAGACAGTCGTGCTAATTTGTGAACACCATGACAGTATCCTCGGTTAAATGTTGAATATTAATTTCATTCAACATCAACTTGATATTCTCATGATGCACGCAAACGCACACATTCTGAGTGCCACTGCTTTCTGCTAGAACACAATGACGAGGTTTGAGTTTTGTGAATTTCGAAATACTGATCTTCAGGCCTGTTCAGATGTAAATGGAGCATATAACTCGTTGACATTACACAGTTGTAACCTTTTCTGAACATGTGAACGAGTTCCATCATCATTCTTGATTGACCCAAAGTCTTTCGTCCCTGGCATCATTCGACTTATGTCATCGCGTTCATAAAAGTTTTTCTCTAGAGTTTTAGTTTCAGGAGTCAATGCTCTATCTCTTTTTGGATTTGGAAGCGTAAGAATTCCATGCTCTGAAACTAATTTTTTGACATTTCTTGCTTTTCGCTCTGATATATTGAACACCAGCATCAGTTTTCTTCGTCCCAAGATTTTGGCGCGAGCGAGAGAATTTGAAATTGTTCTTGAAGATCTTTAGAGGCGTTGAATTTTCCGATGATTTGACCAAGTACTTCAACACCAGCTTTATGATACTTTTGCACACTGCTGTTTGCTGTCTAAGCCATCTCAATCTTTTTCGCTGTATTATAGCTGATCTTCATCATCGTCAGAAATCATTTCATGATCCACAGTATCCACCTTATCTCTACCAGATGGCTCTGCAATATCACCAGAGTTCAAGGATGATATTCCTGCTAAGTTTATGAGTTGGTATCTACATGAGCTGCAAATTTGAGCTCCTTCTGGTAGTGCAGGGAATTTCAATCGCAAGTCATGGGCAACACCACGGAGTTTAAGATTAGTTGCTTGATGTCTTACATTTTGAAAAGAGCAGTTATTCTAGAAGCATATAATATTACTTAACTTGTAAAACTGGCAATAAAGCGTTGCACAAAGATCCTCGGCGTGAGCGCACTAGGGGAGATCGCGTGATATCCGCTCTATTATGGTATTTTGTTTACGTATCGTTCTATTATTCAAAGATGAATTAATTTGCCACTCTGAAAATTGGGGATCTTACAGGAAAGAATCTCAGCTTTCTTTTAAAACTGTTTTGAAGAAAAAAAAGTGTGAAAAAAGTTACAAATGTTTGAAAGTAAGGCTTTGCTTGAAGAATCCAAAAATTGTACCCCCTTCACTTTGATAAATGATTATCAAAATTGATTAATTTTTGCTGTGAGGAGTACTTTCTAATAGGACTACAATTGGGCCAATTTTTAGCCCCATCGGACAACTTTCATTTTCGAGGTGGGTACACTTCAGAAATTATGCCCCATATTTACGATTGAAAATTGTGATGAAACATTGTTCATCAAACAAATACGAATATATAGGCCACTGCCCGGATCCAACCGCGGTATGACTACGGGTAACACAACATCGTCAATATATTACATGCTTTGAATTATTCACAGGTGTCTTTTCCATACCTCGTGCTTTTAATTTCTGGAGGACATTGTTTACTCGCGATTGTGCAAAATGTTGGTACATTTTTTTTGCTGGGCACTACAATCGATGATGCTCCTGGAGAGGCTTTTGATAAGGTAAGGTTTGGCAAGTTGTTTCACAGTAGCAGTATATTCGTGCATATCTAAACGGGTGCTATAATGTTTTACTTAGCCCTAACTCAGAAATTATTAATAAACTATAACTGTATGAGGAATGAAACATTTAAAAATAATCTGTGTCGTAATACATTTTTATTGCGGTAAACTTATTACCTCGCGTATTTTGTTTTCCTGTAAGTTTTGATCTTATAAAACGGTATCTTATTTGAAAGATGACTTCGTTGTTTAATTAAAATTAAATAGACATTGCTTTCCAAAAGTTATTAACAACAAATGTATTTCTTTATGAATAAACATGTCCCGGACCTTCAAATTGGTTGTAGATGTAGATTTCACATTGAGTAATCGAATTCTGAGAACTGTTGTTGGCATAAATATTACATTTTCTTCTAGTACGTATGTAATTTAATGAGTTTTTCTAAAATTTTATATGTTTCCGACACATGAAGTCGTCATTATTCGCGAAGAAAATATGTTTCGTGCGACGACTTATATAGTCGTCGCCTGCTTTCTGGTCCCTTTTTGGCGAATTTTATTTCCATTATTTCCAAGAATTCTACAGGAGTAGAGTTGCAGGAGAGAGCAGGAGTTGGTCCTACTATATATAATTTTTGGGGAAAAAAATATATCTCCTAAAAACTGAGAGTTTAAAAGTAGAGAGGAGTGCAAATACTAAAATTATTCGAATCTTTCGAGCCAAGGGAATACATATTTGTGATACAAGTCCACAAAGTAGAATATAGTTGACGAGTTTGAAACTTGCATCGTGAACTGAAGGAAATTGTTGCAATCACACGAGCAGCAATTAATTGTGTGCACTTGTATCACACGATTCATTTTGCAACAACCGTCCGAGACAATTGTGTAGCCATTTTTTAAATACATTTTCACCAAATTTTCGATCTTGTATTGTGGTTTCAGTCAAATTTGTTTAGAATTTGTTCGATGCCTGCACTACATCGTTTCGCAACATATATGTGGTTGAAAGTGCGCATGCGCCAATATTATTCTCGCACAATCTGCTGGGTTGAAGCACTTTGCACGCCATTTCTTATTTTTATTATATTCTGTTCCCTTTTTGGATTTAAGAGTTCCAATATTTCAAAATTAAAAAAGAATGCCCTACTTGTTAAAAAATTATAGCGGTTTTTGCTTTTGTACAGTTGTGGATAGTAAATAATAATTAATTTTTTTTCTAATTTGTCTTAATATATCATTTTTTGAGAATGTGTAAAAAACATGTTTTTTGGATTGAGTTATATAACATGTGATATTCATTTTTGTCAATTTTTAATGTTTTATTATTGTTGATTAGTAGAGGGAGACTGTCAAAGCTGTCATGTGGAAGTAAACTTACGACCGCCAAGCTTATTTCTAAATAATTTTTCGGAGAAAGGGGCGCTACTGTAACTGCACTCGCGGCAAGGAGCATTGCAGCGGAAAAGTAAAATCTGTAGTTTCATTTTCTTTCGAAATCAAAAGAATTTCATAAAAGAAATAAAACAGAAAATGAAAATAAAATCACCACTCACCCTAGCTGTGGGCAGAAGGCCGCCTGCATTTTTTGCCCTTACACATTCCTGCATCATTCTGGACCTAGTGCAGCAATCTACTTTTATTTTATCATTTTAAAAACATAAACTTGAGAAATGATTTTCAAATGTTTGAAAGCATTTTTTTAAACTCTGGGTTATTTTGGAAAATTTGAAGTTGAACAATAAAATATATATAAATTGAGCGCAACATTTATTGAAAAAGTCATGAACTGACAAATAATGTCCTTACATAAAATACTTTTTTATATAAATCTCCTGGAGAAATTGATTAAGTGTATGCATCGTTCGAATCGAAGATGGAGACGATTTATAAACCAACTTGTCGGGCGTCTACAAGTTCCATAAAAATGACTGGAGATGACAGATTTGCAGACGTTAAAAGCTAAGATTGCGCATCATCTGATCATCACCTCAGAATATACCTCAGAATACATATTGAAGCGAGGTGGGAAATGCCGCAACAGGTGTTTAGTCAGAAATTCAAGCTTTAATTAAGCGCTTAAATTTAAATAAAATGTATTTTACACGAGAGACCCCTTTAGGTGATTCCGAAGATTTTTGAAATTATTCAAGGGGTTGTTTTTTCAACCCTTAGACAGATAAGACATAAAAATGCCAATTTATGTGCATCGAATATCTCCAGCAGATTTTATGCACAAGTTACTGGAAACTAAAATTACTTCTGGATGTACTCAGAAAACATACCCATACAGCAGGACTGCGCGATTTCTTGAAACGGAATATTGTGCTAATTTTTTCATTGAATCGAATTGGGATTAACGGAGAGATGTGGATCTGGGACGAAAAACTAGAAGAATTGAGAGTTTATCAAACAAGAAAAGGAAGGAAGAAGGACAAAGAACAGGGAAATGAGAAGGAAGGAAACGCGTCGAAGTTTACGGAAGGCAAAACGGAATAAAGACAAGACCGGGAGGAGCGAAAGGACGGGATGCAGATGTGAAAGTGACGTTCTGGAATGTTTCAGGAATAAAAACCAAGCATAAGAGTTTCTGGGAGAATTGAAAAAATGGGATGTAATAATTATGAGTGAAACATGGTCGGATGAGCAAGATGGGAAGGGCATAGGAAAAATGTTACCGAAAGGATATGTTTGGAAGATGCAAGAATCAAGAAAGCAACACGTAAAAGGAAGAGGGATGGGCGGTATGGTTTTAGGGGTGAGAAACGGTCTGATGGGAGGACAGGGATCAGAGGAAGATAGCAAAACAAAGTAACGAGTAATGCTAAGAAGAGTCGAAGCAGGAAAAGTAAGGGTAGCGGTAGTATGCGTGCATAGGAGAAGAAGGGCAGAGAAAGGATGGAAAATTATAAGGAGGTGGATGAAGGCGAGAGAGGAAAGGCTGGTGTTAATAGGGATTAACCTGAATGCTTGGACTGGGGATCAAGGGGTGAGGTGTAGGCTAAAGAGAAAGATGTATTCATAAGGAACTCAAAACATAGGGACGCATATCGGGAGTTGTCGGATACTACCGAACCTCATAGGAGAGGCAGGGTGGTTTATCTGTAATGGCAATTCAAAAAGAGAAGAGGATGGCTAAATAACGTTTGCAGGTAAAGGGAAAACTGTGATAGACTACATTATAGCAGAAAAAAGAATAAGAAATCTGATGGTTGGTATGGAAGTGGGTAATGGGAGGCTCTGAGCATTTTCTGGTAACAGCGACGTTAAAAGGTGGAGGTATTATGCGTTCTAGAAGGAAGCAGAAAGTAGAAAAGGAAAGAAAGGTAAACATGTGCCGCTAGGGAGGAAATATATTAAAAGAATTCATAGAAAAAATTGAGCACGATAATCTAAGATGTATTGAAGAGGAAGAGGTAGACGATAAAATAGAGAGAATGACGAGGTTGATTGAGAAGATTAGGGAAAAGGTAAGAACAAAATAAGAGGGGGAATAGGTGAGAAAATAATGGTGGGATGCGAAATGTCAGGAGGGTAAAGAGAAAATAAAGAAGTGTGCAAGAAAATTGAGGTAAGGAGCAATTAACTAGAGGGAGTACAATAGATGAAAACGAGGTTATGAGAGAAATTTGAACGAAAAAAGGCAGAAGGAAAGGTACATGGAGGAAGTAGAGAAAGCAGTAAAGAAAGAGGTAATGGGAGATAAAAAATAGGGAAAGAGGAAGAAGGAAGGGCGTAAATGAGGAGATTAAAATAAGTGAGTGGAGAGAGTACTTAAAAAGATTGTGGTCGGGGTGGGGGGGTGAAGAACGAAGGATAAGGGAGCACGCGAGAAAGGTATTAGAGGGAGAATGGGAAGAAGGGAATGCCATAAGCAGAGAAGAAGTAAACGAAGCAATCGAAAGGCTAAAAATTAATAAAGCAACAGGAGAGAATGACGTGGAGAATTAAGCACTGACGTATGGTAGAAAAGGAGTAAGAGAAGAGATGTGGAGTGTCTGTGATAAAGTATGGATAGGTGCGGGATGGCCTAAAGATTGGAGGACGGGACTAGTAATACCGCTAATAACAAAAGGAGAGGGTAAAAATATAGATGAATATAGATGAATTACATTCATGTCATGTCGGTGGGCCTTAAGATCTATGCGGAGGTTCTCAGGAATAGGTTAGAAAGGCAGCTAGAAGAAAAAGGAAGTATTCCACACAACCTTCAGAAAAGGAGTGGAAACAACAGATAACATTTACGTCCTAAAATATCTAGTTAGTAGGAATTTGGGGCGGAAAAAGGGAACCTAGTGGTCTTGTTCGTGGACTTCAAAGATGCGTTGGACTCACTGAACAGAAGGTTGCTGTGGCAATCTATGAATGAGAGATAAGTAGATGAAGGGCTGATTAATAGATTAAAAGTTATTGTTGTGGAGACTGGGTTCAGAGTGAGGATCGGAAATGAGAAAGGACAGGAATTCTGGACAAGTAGAGAGTTCAAGCAAAGTTTCCCGTTGATTTCGCTATTGTTTAGTATATTGTTGGCAGTATTAGAGGAAAAGTTGAAGGAGAAAGAAAAAGGGGGAAGATCCTAGGTAGCAGTAAGATTTACTCTTTCGCGTATACTGGTGAACTGTACTTTTGATTAATTCGTGAGTCTACGAATTATTAACTTGAGTATCATTGTTGTTAGTTTGGGTTGAACCGTAACAGCTTCTGACGCTTGGGTAATCCCGTTGCATCCTCTCGTGAGCCTAAAAGTGACTTTCCGCAAAAGGGGACTTTCCGCAGGCCCTATCTTATGTCTGTGATATCCGAGGTTCCCATGTCCTATAAACAGTTCTGCTAGGACTTTGATTTCATTTCTCCCGAGCTTGAGTATTTCCCTTGCTCGGTTAGAGGTAAGCTTTGAGCCCAAGAGTGTTTTGGCCTGTCTGCAACCTGAGACAAAATCCCACTCATTCTGATGTTCCTCAGTCAGCCAACTGTTAATTTCTTCAGTGACTGGACCTACTGGAGATACCTACAACTGGCTCGGGTGCAGTAAAATTTCTTGTTGCTTCTAGTTTGGTTAGCCCAGCCGATATCTCATTGCCCTTGATATTGCTGTACCCAGGGATCCATGGCAGAGTAACATGGTTTTCCCTCGCTAGATTGTTCAGTGCCTCAAAGCACTCCCATACTAATAGCGACGTGGTCGTTCTTTTATTCAGGGCCAATATAGCAGTTCTGCTGTCTGAGCAGATACGTATGTCCCTTTTGTTGTCATACTCCTTTGCCTTGTAGGCGCATTGGAGTATGTCCATAATCTTAGATTGTAGAACTGTGGCGTAGGAACCCAACTCGATTGTGAAACCTATTCCATTCCTTCTACGATATACACCGACTCCTGCATTCTCCTCGTTCCTGGAGCCATCTGTAAACCAGTTGTCTCCATCATTGGGCGGGCGTGCGTCGCCATTAATCTATTCGTCTTTCGTGGATAGGCTAACTCGATACTTCTTGTCGAAGAGGTAGCGAGTGGTCATTTTGTCTCTGGGCATGTTCAGGGTCGGCCTCCTCGAAATATCAACTGGGATCTTCACTGCTGTCGAGAACCTTCTGTCGCAAGATCGCTGTGTAGATCCACATGAGTGTCTCCGGCTTCAAGCCCCAGCTTTTCTCTATGGCTCTTCTACAGAGACATAGAGACGCTACTAGCTCCTTGCACTTGTTTTCCAGGTGCTCGTTCCATAACAGCTTCTTATCCAGGATTACTCCTAGGTATTTAGCTTGTTTTTTTTATTTCCAGTTTTTGTTCTCCACGTTTTAGTGTACTCGTGGTTCCCCACCTATACCTTCTGGTGAAAAGAACCGCGTCAGTCTTACTCGGATTGACCGATAGTTCAGTTTTCTTACACAATAAATCCGCTATCATCAGTGCTTGCTGCCTTACTCCAAAGAGCGCATCCAAATGCTGGCCGCGCACGATAACTAGTATATCGTCCGCATAGCCTATGACGTGGTGGCCCCGACTCGAGAGTAGATGAAGCAGTTTATCCACTACTAAGCACCACAGTAAGGGCGATAAAACTCCTCCCTGCGGACATCCCGAGTCAAAGGTTCCACATAAAGTGGTATCACCCTTAGTCGTAGTTAGATTTCTGTTGGCCAACATGTGGTACGTCCATTCCACGACTGCAGTAGGCACACCATGTGTAATCATGGCCGCCCTGATCACCTCCCCAGAACTGTTTTTAAAGGCTCCTTCGATGTCCATAAAGGTTCCAATTGCGAGGCGTTTCCCCTTCAGTTGTCCTTCAATTAGGTTTACTGCTCCGCTTAGGGCCGTCTCCGTCGTGTGACGGGTAACGGACAACTGTGCACGTAGCAACTTTGCACATGCCTAACTGTGCACGTCGATGGCTGGACGGACAACTGTGCATGTCCAAGTCCACAGGAGCCCATCTGTGCACGTTGAAATTTCGACGTGCACAGATGGAACTTGTCTAACTGTGCACGTGCACAGATGTCACTTGCCCAACTGTGCACGTTTATATCATTACGTGAGGGTTTATGCGAGGGTGGTCCTTTATATTTACGTCAAGGTATTCGGAGAATTCAAGGAATTCAGAGAATTCGAGGAATTCAGAGAATTCAAAAAATCCAAGGAATTCAGAGAATTCGACGAATTCTGAGAATTCAAGGAATTCAAGAAATTAGAGGAATTCAGAAAATTCAAAGAATTCAGAGAATTCAAGAAAGACAGAGAATTCAAGGCATTCAGAAAATTCAAGGAATTCCACGAATTCAGGGAATTTAGAGAATTCAGGTAATTCAGAGAATTCAGGTAATTCGAAGAATTCAAGGAATTCAGAGAATTCAAGGCACTCCGCAAATTGGAGGCATGCAGAGAATTCAAGGAATTCAAAGAATTTAAGGCATTCAGCAAATTAAAGGCATGCAGCGAATTCAAGGAATTCAAAGAACGCCAGGAATTCAGAGAATGCAAGGAATTTAGAGAATTCAAGAAATTCAAATAATTCAAGGAATTCGGATAATTCAAAGAATTCAGAGAGTTTAAGAAATTTAAAGAATTCCTTGAATGCAGAGAATTCAAGGAACTCAGAAAAGTTGAACTTGAATTTGCTGAATTTCTTGAATTCCCAGAATTCTCTAAATTTCTTGCATTTGCTGAATTCCTTTAATTCACTGAATGCCTTGAATTTGCTGAACGCCTTGAATTCACTGAATACCTTGAATTTGCTGAATGTCTCGAATTATCTGAATCCCTTGAATTCTCTGAATTCCTGAAATTGTCTGAATTGCAAGAAATCTCTGAATTGCTTGAATTGTTTGAATCCCTTGAATTCTCTGAACTCCTGGAATTCTCTAAATTCCTTGAATTTTCTAAATTCCTTGAATTCTTTGAATTCCTTAAGTTCTCTGCATTCCTTTAATTCTATACATTTTTCGAATTACATGGATTCCTCGAACTCTACGAATTCATGGAAATCTATGAATTCCTTGAATTCTATGAATTCGTCAAAAGTGAGTGTGTGTAAAGTGACATTAGGTAGGATAGGCCTAGTTTTTCGCGTTGTCACGTCGGCCTCAGGCTCACGGGATATTCAAAATTTTGCACATGTCCAAACTCTTTCTCCAATTTATTCTTTGGAATTAGAAATTTTCTGGTCATAGCATAAGAAAGTTTATTATCTAACAATCGAATTAAGGCTGCAAAATATTATTCAACTAGAAAATATCGATTTCAACAAATGTTAATAGATTTCTGAAACTTATCTCTGGAGTGATGCGTACAGTTTTGATATTTGGAACCAAGTATGAATTTAGGTTCGAAAAAGCACTTAAAACTAGGCCAATTTATGTGAAATGATATATAGAGAGAATTAGTAAGGTTTTAGTTGTTTTTATGCAAGTTAAACTCTAGAATCCGTCGAACTTCAAACATTTTCGACCTATTTTTGACCCATCCTTGAGCAAGGGAACTTTTTTTACGCGGGACATAATACCTGATTTTTGCACGTATGTAGTTTTTTTTCGAGACCCTATAAAAATTACTTCTAGGGGTTGAATTTAAAAAGTATTCAGCAAATAATTTCCAAGAAAATCATTCCAGATGCAGTAACATAATATAATATTAACGATTTTATCACAAATTTCCAAAAAGGCCTTTTTTTAGAGGAAATACACGTGAAACTTTATGGGCTTTGAACAACCCCTGAAAGAAGTAAGGGGAATGAGGGGAAATGAGGGCGCCAGGGCAAGTAAGGAGAGATGTGGGGGGGGAAGGAGTATTGGAAATGAGGAGAGGAGTAAGTAGATGAGGAAGAAGTTGAATATGTGAGGGGAGATGTAGGGGGAATGTTGGAAATGAGAAGTAGAGGAGCGGAGGAAGTAGATGAGGAAGAAGTTTAGGAAGTGAGGGGGATGTGAAGGGGGTATTAGAAATTAAGAGAGGAGGAAGTAGATAGAGAATCAGTTGGGAAAGTAAGGGGAGAT
>JAABKJ010007545.1:275807019-275853592 GCA_011634705.1 Andricus grossulariae
GGAGGGGGGGGGGTGTATTGGAAATGAGGAGAGAAGTAAGTAAATTACGAACAAGTTGAGGAAGTGGGGAAAGTATTAGAAACGAGGAGATGAGGGGAGGTGGAAGTAGATGAGCAAGAAGTAGGGAAAGTGAGGGAAGATGTGGGAAAGTATTGAAAATGAGGAGAGAAGGAAGGAGATGAGGAAGAAACTGGGTAAGTAAGGGGAGATGTGGAGGGAGTATTCGGAATGAGGAGAGGAGGAGTTGAGGGGAGGTGGAAAAGTAAGAGAAGATGTAGGCAAGTATTGGAAATGAGGAGAGAAGGAAGTTAATATGAAAGAAAATATGGAAGTGAGGGGCGATGTGGAGGGATTATTGGAAATGAAGAAAGGAGGAAGTAGATGAGGAACAAGTTGGGGACGTGAGTGTCATATGAGGGGGAGGGGGTATTGGGAATTAGAAGAGGAGGAAGGAGATGAGGAAGGAGTTGGAAAAATAAGGGGAGATGTGGGGGGGCCATTGGAAATGTGGAGAGGAGGAAGTGGACGAGGAAGAAGCTGGAGACGTGAGGGGATGTATGTGAGGAGTGTTGGAAATAAGGAGTAGAGGAGCGGAGGAAGTAGATGAGAAAGAAGTTGGGGAAGTGACTGGAGATGTGGGAGAAGCATTGGGAACGAGGAGGTAAGAAAGATGTTGGGAAATTCAGGGGATATGTGAGAAGGTATTGGGAATAAGGAGAGAAGGAAGTAGATGAAAAAGAAAATGAGGAAGTGAAGAGAGATGTGGAGGGAGTATTGGAAATGATGCGAGGAGGGAGTAGATGAAGAAGAAGTTGAGAAAGTGGGGAGAGATGTGAGGGATGCATTAGAAATAAGGAGAGGAGGAAGTAGATGAGGAAGAAGTTGAGAAAGTAAGAGGAGATGTGAGAAGGAAGTATTGGAAATGAGGAGGTGATGATTCATTCAAATTAAGAAGTTGGGGAAGTGAAGGGAGATGTGGGCGGTGTATTAGAAATGAGGAGAGGAGGAAGTAGATTAAGAACAAGTTGGGGAAGAGAGAGGAGATGTGGAAGGAGTATTGGAAGTGAGGAGAGGAGGAAGTATATAGATTAGAAAGAAGTTTAGGAAGTGAGGGGAGATGTGGGGGGTAGTATTAGAATTGAGGAGATGAGAAGGAAGTTGGGAAATTGAGGAAAGATGTGGGGAAGTATTGGAAATGAGGAGAGAAGGAAGAAGGTGAGGAAGAAAATGGGGAAGTGAGGGTTGATGTGAAGGGAGTATTGGAAATGAGGAAAGGAGGGAGTCGATGAGGAACAAGTTAGGGAAGTGAGGAGAGATGTGAGGGGGTATTGTGAACGAGGAGAGGAGGAACTAGATTAGGAAGAAATTGTGAAAGTAAGAGGAGATGTGGGGGGAAGTATTGGAAATGAGGAGAGGCGGAAGTAGATGAGGAAGAAGTTGAGGAAATGGAGGAAGATATGGGGGGAGTATTGGAAACGAGAAGTTGATTAAAGTTGGAAGTGGATGAGGAAGAAGTTAGGGAAGAAGTGAGGGAAGATGTGGGAGAATATTGGAAATGAGGATAGAAGGAAGTAGATGAGGAATAAAATGGGGAAGTGAGGGGTGATGTGGAGGGAGTATTCCAAATGAGGAAAGGAGGAAGTAGAAGAGGAACAAATTGAGGTAGTGAGGAGAGATGTGAGTGGGGTATTGGGAATTAGGAGAGGAGTTAGTGAATGAGCAAGAAGTTGAGGAAGTGAGAGGATATGTGGTGAAGAAGTATTAGAAATCAGAAGAGAAGGAAGTAGATAAGTTAGAAATTGGGGAAACGGGGGGGAGTTATGGGGGAAATATTGGAATTGAGAAGATGCGGAGAGGTGGAAGTAGGTGAGAAAGAAGTTGAGGAAGTGAGGGGAGATGTGGAGGGAGTATTGGAAATGAGAAAAGAAGGAAGTAGATGAGGAAAAAGTTAGAAAAGTGAGGGAAGAGGTGGAAAAAGTATTGAAATTGAGGAGAGGAGGAAGTATGTAGATTAGGAAGAAGTAATGGAAGTAAGGGAGATGTGGAGGGAGAGTATTGGAAATGAGGAGATGAAATAAATCGGGAAAGTGAGGAAAGATCTGAGGAAGTATTGCAAATGAGGAGAGAAGGAAGTAGATGAGGAAGAAAATGGAGAATTGAGGGGAGATGCGGGAAAAGTATTGGAAATGAGGAGAAGAGGAAGTAGATGAGGAACAATTTGGGAAAATTAGGAGCGATATAAGTAGAAAAATTGGGAGATAGGAGAGAAGGAAGTAGATGAGGAAGAAGTTGGGGAAGTTATGGGAGATGTGGGGGGGCGCACTGGAAACGAGGACATGAGAAAGAAGTTGGGAAAGTGAAAGAAGATGTGGGGATGTACTGGAAATGAGGAGAGAAGGTAGTAGATAAAAAGAAAATGGGGAAGTGTGGGGAGATGTATGGTAAATGAGGAGAGGAGGAAGGAGAGAATATTTGGGGAAGTATTGGAAATGAGGAGAGGTGGAAGTAGATGAAGAAGAAGTTGGGGAAGTGAGGGGAGATGTGGAGGGAGTATTGTAAATGAGGGAAGTATTGGAAACGAGGAGATGAGGAGAGGGGGAAGCAGATGAGGAAGTAGTTGGGAAAGAAGTGAGGGAAGATGTGAGAGAGTATTAGAAATGAAGAGAGAAGGAAGTAGGTGAGGAAGAAGTATGGGGAGTGAGGAGAGATGTGAGAGGAGTATTGGAAATGAGGAGAGGATGAACTCCGTAGATGAGGAAGAAGTTGTGGAAGTGAGGGGAGATGTGGGGGGAGTATTGGAAATGAGGAGGAGAGGAGTGGAGGAGAGGAGTGGAGGAGAGGAGGAAGTAGATGAGGAAGAAGTAGGGGGAGTGAGGAGAGATGTGGGGGAGTATTGGAAATGATGAGAGGAAGTAGGAAATTGTAAGGGTGTAGCGGAGGGAAATTATGGGAGGGGGGAGGTTTGAACAATATAATTAACGTCTTAATAGGCTACTTCTGCCCTTTTTTGTAGACACACTTTGACTAATTTTTTTCGAGACATTCAAGATGTGTCTTAACCATAACACCGGGTATCGCAGACTCATCCGATCGTCAGGAATGACTTGGCACTTAATCGGGGCTTTTATAGATACTTGTCGGTCTTCGTCACTGCTTCCGATGTCTAGTCTAGCAAATCAATCGATTTATGGTTTCCAAATAGAACCTCGATCAATAATAGTATACTATACGATAGCTTCATTCACCTCGAGGTTGTACTTTCCGAATATCCGCCTCTGGACCACGGTGTATATATTTTATTACCTTCGCGGCTTGGAATTCGTATATATGCTTAAAATGACCTCGAAAGTTTATTCACATTGACAATTATTATTTCGCTGCTCAGAGAGTTCGTTACCCGACAACATTTTTTTTTATAATTGCGATTGATTGAGAATCCTTTATTTGCTTTTCGATTAGAGGCGTCTCATTTTATTGTTATAAAAATTTTAATTTACAATAACATTTTTCAATAAATTACTCGCTATGAAATACTGATGAACTGCGAAGGCCAAGAATGTTGATTTTAATTTACTCTGTAGAAAATTTCTCTTTTTTGGTTGAGGATTCAACTATTTTATTGAAAATTCGTCTTTTTTCTTTTGGTCAGAAATTAATTTTTTAACTTAAAATGTAAGTATTTCATTTTTGGTTAGTGCTCTTTTTCAGTTGAAAATTGAACTTTTTTAAAATCAGTCAACCAGTGTGCCCGCGATTTTGAAATTAACATTGTATTTTTGATGAGAAAAAATTAGTTTTCGAAAGAAGGGTCACTTTTTAAAGAATGTTTAAGGAATAATTTCTGCACAACATTTATTTTTGACTTATTCAACCGCCTTGTATTGTGCCCAGAAAATGTCGGAAAAAATTTTTAATAATCAAAATAGCAGTTTTATCTCAAATTCATGATGAAGACGGTATTTTTTTAATCGTTTCAACATTAATTATTTTTATTCAAAAAGTGATAAGTTTATAATTAATTAAGAACTTGATTTGAATTGTTTAAACAATAATTATTCGTTTGAAATTATTTTACAATTGTTCAAATAATTTTGAAACCATTTTTTCCCTTGTGAATTTTGAAAATATTCTATTTTCCTAGAGTTAATGACGTGGTTAATGAATGTTACAAGTGATATTTTTTTGAAAGATAGTTTGCAATTATTTGAACAATTTTTAAATATTTTTTCCGAAAAAATTGAATATTTAAATATTTATTTTAAAAATTAATTTTTAACCAAAGAAGAATTTATTTTAACCAACATATTTAAATTTTCAACCAAAAAGATGAATTTTCAACTAAAATGATAAATCTTGAAGCAAAAAATTACTTTTTAACGAAAATGTTGAAAAGAATTCTCAACAAAAAATTAAGTGGATTATATTTCGACCAAAAAAGATTTTAATTTTATATAAAAAATAGTTATATTCAATAAAAAAAGA
Source organism: Andricus grossulariae (assembly GCA_011634705.1). Classification (NCBI taxonomy): domain Eukaryota; kingdom Metazoa; phylum Arthropoda; class Insecta; order Hymenoptera; family Cynipidae; genus Andricus; species Andricus grossulariae. The sequence continues at coordinate 275,811,502 of JAABKJ010007545.1, forward strand.
AATTTCTATCAAACTATTTGAATCCTCGACGGAAAAGACGAATTTTCAACAAAACAGTTGAATTTTAAAATAAAAAGAAGACTTTTCAACAAAATTGTTTAATTTTCAACAATTTAGATTAGGTTTCAATCAAATAGTGAAAATTCTCAACCAAAAACATTAATTTTTAACCAAGAAACAACTAAAAAAGATCAACTTTTGACTGAAAACTGAATTGTTAAATTTTTAGTTAAAAAAATTAATATCTAACCAAAGGATGATAAAATTTTTAACCAAAAAGATGAATTTATAAGCAAGAATAATAATTTTCTACCAAAAAAGACAAATTTTTTACAAAATATATGAATTTTCAAACAATTAAATTTTCAACTGAAAAAAGATTAACTTACAATCAAAAATGGAATAGTTTAATTTTTAGTAAGAAATTGTTAGTAAAAGGGCACAGTTGAATTTTCAGTTGAAGAAAAAACTAAAATTCAATTTTTAACAAAGTTAAATTTTCAGCTAAAAAAAAACAATTTTCAACAACAACAATAAAACGAATTTTCAACAAAAAAAAAATAATTTTCAAGGAGGAAAAATAATTTTCTACCAGAAAAGACAAAATTTGAGAAAAATACGTGAATTTTCAAACTAAGATGGTTAATTTTTCACACACAAAAAATTGTAACGAAATACATCAATTGAATTTTCAACTAAAAATTGAATTTAGAAAATTTTTTAAAAGTTGAATTTTCAACTAAAAAAGGTATACTTTCAACTGAAAAGTGAATAGTTAAATTTTCAGCAAATAACATTCATTTTCAACAACAACAAAAACGAATTTTCAACCAAAAAGACGATATTTCAAGCAAGAAAATTAATTTTCAACTAAAAATATAAATTTTCAATAAAAAATAAAATAGTAAAAATTTCAGTAAAAAAATTAATTTTCAACTAAAAACAAAACAACAAATTAATAACAAAACTGTTAATGTTTTTACCAAATTATTTAAGTTTTTAACCAAAAATATAAATTTTTGAGCAATAAAATAATTTTCTTGGAAAAAAACTGATTTAAAAAAAAAATTCAACCAGTTGACTTTTAAATTAAAAAATATAAATTTTCAACTAAAAAAAAACAAATTTACAATCAAAAATGGAACAGTTAAAATTTAAGTTAAACAATTAATTTTCAGCTAAAAAAAAACAACAAATTTTCAACAAGACTGTTAATTTTTTTAGAAAATTATCCAATACAAATTTTTAACCAAAAACATAAATTTTCGAGCAATAAAATAATTTTCTTGAAAAAAACAACTGATTTAAAAAAAAAGCAAATGGTTGAATTTTAGATTAAAAAATATACATTTTGAACTGTACAGTGAATTGTTAAATTTTTAATTAAAAAATACAAATTTACAATAAAAAATGGAATAGTTAAAATTTCAGTAAAAAAAATTAATTTTCAACTAAAAAAAATTTTCAACAAAACAGTTAATTTTTTTACCAATCTAATTAAATTTTCAACCAGAAATATAAATTTTGGAGCAAGAAGATTAATTTTCTACAAAAAAAAGACGCATTTTTAAGAAAATACATGAATTTTCAACAAAACAGCTGCATTTTATATTAAAAAATATAAATTTTAACTGTAAAGTGAATTTTTTAATTTTCAGTTAAGAAAATTAATTTCAAACCAAAAAAGAAAACGATTTTTCAACAAAATATCTAAATTCTCTACAAAGTACAAAAATAATAAATAATTGATCAATTAATTGAATCGGATTATACCGAATTATCTGCGGTCCTGCGAATGAACACAGTAGTTTCCACCTCTAACCTTCAAGAATGGTCGTGCGGTCTTACAGACCGCACCATGCTCTGTGAGACCGCACGTCCATTTTAGTGCAAAAATGAAATCACATTCGTACTTAAAGGTTAAAATAATGTAATTCTGAACGGTTTTTTTTTATTTGTATGTTTTTGGGTACTTTACTTTACTTTCTGGGTACTTTACTTTACGTAGGAGGAAAAGTGGAAAAATTAGGAGAGGGGAAGTAGGAAAAGTAAGGGGAAATGAAGGATGGGGAAATAAGATAAGTGAAAGGAATGAGGGGAGAATAAGTAGGGGAGGTGAGAGGATCGGAAATAGAGGAAGTGAGAGGGAATGTGGGGAGAAAGGAAGAGAGGAAAAGTAAATGAGAAAGAAGTTGAGGAAGGGAGAGGAAGCGAAGGTAGAAGTTGGGGAAGTGGGGAGAGATGTGGGAGAAGTATTGAAAATGAGAAGAGGAGGAAGTAGATCTGGAAGAAGTAAAGGAAATAAGAGGAGATTTTGGGAGAGTATTGGAAGTGAGAAGAGGAGGAAGTAGGTCCGGAAGGAGTTAAGGAAATAGAAGGAGATTTTGGGAGAGCATTGGAAATGACAAGAGGAGGAAGTAGATCGGGAAGAAGTAGATCCTGAAGAAGTTAAGGAAATAAGAGGAGGTTTTGTAAGCGTATTGGAAGTAAGGAGATGAGAAAGTAGATGAGGAAGAAGTAGGGAGAGTGGGAGAGGATGTGGGGGGAGTATTGGAAATGAAGAGAGGAGGAAGTAGATCCGGAAGAAGTAGATCCAGAAGAAGTTAAGGGAATAAGAGATTTTGTAAGAGTATTGGAAGTGAGGAGAGGAGAAAGTAGATTAGGAAGAAGTAGGGAGAGTGAGAGAAGATGTGGGGGATTATTGGAAATGCGGAGAGGAGGAAGTAGATCCAGAAGAAGTTAAGGAAATGAGAAGAGATTTTGGGAGAGTATTGGAAGTGAGAAGAGGAGGAAGTAGATCCGGAAGGAGTTGAGGAAATAAAAGGAGGTTTTGGGAGAGCATTGGGAATGAGGAGAGGAGGAAGTAGATCCGGAAGAAGTTAAGGAAATAAGAGGAGATTTTGAGAGGGAATTGGAAATGAGGAGAGGATGAAGTAGATCGGGAAGAAGTAGATCCTGAAGAAGTTAAGGAAATAAGAGGAGATTTTGTAAGAGTGTTGGAAGTGAGGATAGGAAAAAGTAGATGAGGAAGAAGTAGGGAGAGTGGAAGAGGATGTGAGGGGAGTATTGGAAATGAAGAGAGGAGGAAGTAGATCCGGAAAAAGTAGATCCAGAAGAAGTTCAGGGAATAAGAGATTTTGGAAGAGTATTGGAAGTGAGGAGAGGAGAAAGTAGATAAGGAAGAAGTAGGGAGAGTGAGAAAAGGTGTGGGGAGAGTATTGGAAATGAGGAGAGAAGGAAGTACATGCAGAAGAAGTTAAGGAAATGAGAAGAGATTTTGGGAGAGTATTGGAAGTGAGGAGAGGAGGAAGTAAATCCGCAAGGACTTGAGGAAATAAGAGGAGATTTTGGGAGTGTTTCGGAAATGAGGAGAGGAGGAAGTAGATCCGGAAGAAGTTAAGGAAATAAGAGGAGATTTTGAGAGAGAATTGGAAATGAGGAGGGAAAGAAGTAGATCCGAAAGAAGTAGATCCGGAAGAAGTAGATCCATAAGAAGTTAAGGGAATGAGAGGAGATTTTGTAAAAGTATTGGAAGTGAGGAGAGGAGAAAGTAGATGAGGAAGAAGTGGGGAGAGTGACAGGAGCTGTGGGTGGAGTATGGGGAATAAGAAGAGGAGGAAGTAGATCCAGAAGAAGTAGATCCAGAAGAAGTTGAGGGAATAAGAGGAGATTTCGGAAGAGTGTTGGAAGTGAGGAGAGGAGAAAGTAGATGAGGAAGAAGTAGGGAGAGTGAGAGAAGATGCGGGGGCGTATTGGAAATGAGGAGAGGAGGCAGTAGATCCAGAAGAAGTTAAGGAAATAAGAGGAGATTTTGAGAGAGTATTTTAAGTGAGGAGAGGAGGAGAGGAGGAAGTACATCCGGAAGATGTTAAGAAAATAAGAGGAGATTTTGGGAGAGTATTGGAAATGAGAAGAGGAGGAAGTAGATCCGGAAGAACTTAAGGAAATAACAAGAGATTTTGGGAGAGTATTGAAAGTGAGGAGAGGACGAAGTAGATCCGGAAGAAGTTGAGGAAATAAGAGCTGATTTTGGGAGAGTATTGGAAATGAGGAGAGGAGAAAGTAGATCCGGAAAAAGTTGAGGAAATAAGAGGAGATTTTGTGAGAGTATTGGAAGTGAGGAGAGGAGAAAGTAGATCTGGAACAAGTTAAGGAAATAAGAGGAGATTTTGGGAGAGTATTGGAAGTGAGGAGAGGAGGAGGTAGATGAGGAAGAAGTAGGGGGAGTGAAAAGAGATGTGAAGGGAGTACTGGAAATGAGTTGGAGGGGAAATGAGATAGTAGGAAAAGTGGGGAAATGTAGGACGACAAGGGGAGGGAAAGTATGGGAGGAGGTGATTTAAACGACTTGAATAATGTCTTAAGAGACTAAAAACCCCTTTTTTGTAGACGGAAGGTGTCTACTTTGACTAATTTTTTATAATTGCGATTGAATGAGAATGGTATATTTCTTTTTTGATTAACGGCCTCTTATTATTTTCATTTTTATATAAATTCAGATTTGAAAAATACTTTCAATTAAGTATTTCTCATGAAATACTGAAGAGTTTCGAAAATCAAGAATGCTGATGTAGATTTTAATTTACTCGACAATGATTTTAATTTAGTCGAGGATGATTTTAATTTACTTGCATAAGAGGCTAGAAATTTTTAATTTACCTGGAATCTAGGCAGGTAATATAAGGATTATTAGAATGAGAGAGGTTAACGGTGATATTCATGGATCGGCTTCATAAAACTGACATTTCAGTTAAGTTGGTCCAAGCATTTTAATTTGATCGAGCGGGTTTTGTGAAGCTTTACGTAAATAAAAGTATAAATACTTCTTGAATTCATTAAATCGTCAAATTGGTTAAATGTTAAAAGTCACCGTAATTGCTATAAATGACATCAAGAATCTCACCTCGAAACTTTGGGCACGCAGCATCCGGGCATCGCAATTAGTTAAAGATTAAAAAAAAAAAATTCAATTATAATATTCTATTTCAACAAAATGGTTTGTGTGGGTTTCTCTTTATGGCTCATCACACCTATTTATTTCTGCATGATTGCTATGGTTCGTATGTGTACATGCTTATTTACTGTTTACACCTACGCTCTCAATTTTTACAACTTCGCAAGGCCAAAAATTATTCTTTTGTCCACTTTTGCTATTTTATTTTAACAGTAAAAATAGCCATCTACTAGCCATTGTTAAGTGCTTTTTTAAATATTATAATTTTCTAATCAGTGACTTAAAATATATGCTAAAAACTACTGAATTAATAGATTAATTAATTAATTTTTTTTTCACTAATTATATAATTAATTATTTATTAATTTTTTTTCTGAAAAAAACTATCTTCTCCTGTCACTTCGCTGGGATTCGAACTACAGAACTTTTGATTTTCGGTCAGGTGCTTTTTCCATTAAGCTACTAGAGAGATAGCACCTGACCGGAAATCAGAAGTTCTGTGGTTCAAATCCCAGCGGAATGAAAGGAGATCTTTTTTTGCAGAAAAAAAATTAATTAAAAGTGATTTTTAATTCATAACTCCATATAATCTGAAAAAGACTTGTGGTTGAAAAGTCTACTATTATATTTTTGGTTCGGAATTCATCTCGTTTGGTTAAAAAATCTAGCATTTGGTTGAAAATTTTATTATTTTGTTGAAAATGCAACTATTTTGTTGAAGTCATCTTTTTTTTTGTTAAAAATTGCAACAATTTTGTTTAAAATCAATATATTTGGTTAAAAACTCGTGTTTTTTGGTAGAAAATTTATCTTTTAGCTGGAAAATTCATTTTTTCTGTTAAAAGTGTAACTTTTTGGTAAAAATTCATCGTTTTTAGTTGAACAAAAATATTTCTCAATGCAAAAGATCAACGCAAGAACAAGATTATTAACAGAACAATAATTTTTAAAAACTACTACGCCCATTAGAAAAATATTTGCATTATAAATTCTTTAAAATTATTTGCATTTTAAGTTCCAAAATAATTATGAAAAATGCATTGAACATTTAAAAAAAAATGTTTCTTTGATCAAAATATTTCATTATTTTATTTTTAATCAACAAATAATACTGATGAAAAACAATTTTTTATATTGTTTAGATTCGATTATTTTATAATTTGAGAATTTGACAGTGTCAAATATTTTATGAGTTGGAAATTAATTTTAATTTAAATTAATTTAAAGAAACTTTAAACATTAAACAAAATTTCTTTGATAAAAATATTTTATCTTTTTATTTTTACTAAATAAATAATATTCAAGAAAAAACAATTTTTCAATTACTTAAATTCAGGAATTTTATACTTCAGGAGTTTTCTAGTTCGGATATTTTGTAATTCAGCAATTTTCTTTCGGCAATTTTATTATTCGGGAATTTCGCAATTCGGGATTTCGATATTTTGGCAATTTTATAATTTTGGGAATTTTCGAATTTGGGATTTTTATATTTAGGCAAATTTATAAATGTGGGAATTTTCTATTTCTATTATTTTCTTTTTTGGGAAGTTTACAATGTCAGGAATTATATTTTTCGAGATTTTTCAATCGTGCCGGAAATTTTATTATTCGGGAATATTCCAATTCGGGATTTTTATATTTCGGCAATTTTCCAATTTCGGAAATTTTCCCGAATAATCAAAATTCCCGACAGAAAATTGCCGAATTATAAAATATCCGAACAAGAAAATTTCCGAATTTAAACAATTGAAAATTTTGTTATAAATACTATTTCTTAATGAAAAATACAATAATCAAATTTTTTTATAAAAAAATTATTTTCAATGTTTAAAGTTTCTAAAATTATTGTTTGAACTTAAAATAATAATAATTGAAAAAAGTAAATTTCTGGATGAAATTTTTTTAAATTATTGTTATGATAAATTTAAACAATAATTTTAGAAACTTTAAATATTAAAAATAATTTTTCAATAAAAATATTGGAATAATGTATTTTTAATAAATGTATTATATTCAGAAAAAAAATTCAATTGTTTAAATTCGAGGATTTTATAATTTCGTAATTTTCTTTCGGGAATGTTATTATTAGGAAATTTCCAAATTCGGTAATATTATAAACTATCGTAAATTTGATTATTCGGGAATTTTCCAATTCGGGAATTTTATTATTCGGGAATATTATAATTCTGAAATTTTATTATTCGGGTATTTTTCAATTCGGGAATTTTATTATTCCCAGATTTTATTGTCCAGAAATTTTATTATTCGGGAATTTTATTATTTGGAAATTTTATTATTTGGGAATTTCATAATTCCGAAATTTTATTATTTGGGCATTTTTCAATTCAGGAATTTTATTGTTTGGAAATTTTATTATTCTGGAATTTTATGATTTGGGAATTTTCCAATACGGGTATTTTATTATTCGGGAATTTTATTATTCGCAAATTTTATTATCCAGGAATTTTATTATTGGGGAATTTTATTATTTAGAAATTTCATTATTCTGGAATTTTATGAATAGTGATATTTCCAATTCGGGAATTTTATTATTCGGAAATTATATTATTCTGTAATTTTATTATTCGGAAATTTTATTATTCGAACATTTTATTATTCTGGAATTTTATTATTCGGATATTTTTCAAATCAGGAATAAGCCGAACATAGCCAAGTTGTTCTATTGCACATCCAAGTACTTGAACAGAACGAGGCCTGCCGGGAGAGGACCTGGACCCGGCATAAAGAGGAGGCTCCTGAGGTGAATTTCGGTCAGGTGAATGTTGTCTGTCAGAAGATGAAGAAGCAGGGTTGCGTTCGCTATCAGGATTCCATTCGAACTGTAGTGAATCGCAATTTGCTGATTCTTTAATGAAACTTTGAGGGAAGATTGGATGATTTTTGCCTACTGGACAATCTCGAAGTTCATCTTTCGTCAAAGTATGAACCGCGCCGCTCATCATATTTATTTTAATTCTCGCATGACAATTATGTGTCGTAAACATTCCACGAAGACTTCCGCTATACGATAAGATTGCAAAAATGTCACCATTGGATGCTGATACTACAATATGTTCTTGATTTGGCACGGGAATATAGGCCGCCTTTCCGTTTCGCAGTCTAATTGGTTTACCAGCAGGAAAAACGTATCTTCGAAATTCGAATCGTAGGTTCTGATTTTCGCGGGGAATAAGCCGAATGTGTCCAAGTTGTCTAAGTGTATATCCAAGTACTAAAGGAGAAGGCGGCCACCCAGGGGGTGACCTGGCCTTCGCATGAAGAGAAAGCTCTTCAGGACAAGTCCGGTTAGGTGATTGTCGTCTGTCAGAAGGAGAAGAACCAGGGTTACGTTGGCTATTAGGATTCCATTCATACTGTAGTGTGTCGTCATTAGCGGAAGCTTTAATAAAATTGAAGGGGAAGATTTGGTGTCGCTTGCCTACTGGACAGTATCTTATTTCATCTGGGGTCAAATTATCAACCTCGCCACTTATCATATTTATTTTTATTCTCGTATGAATGCTATTTGTCAAATATATTCCATGAAGAATCCCGCTATGCTCTAATACTGCAAAAATGTCTCCATTGGATGCTGATAATACAATATGTTCTTCGTTCGGCACATGAATATAGGTCGCTCCTATTCGCAATCTAATTGGATAATTAGCAGGAAAAACGTATCTTCGAAATTCAAATCTTAGGTTCTGATTTCTGGTGGGAATAAGCCGAATGTATCCTAGTTGCCGAAGTGAATATCCAAGTACTTGAAGGGAAGGCGGCGACCTAGCTCTCGCACGAAAAGGATGCTCCTCAGGAGCCTCAGGTATATGACGAGAAGGTGAAGAGCGACAGTGAACTGGGCGGGGAGTATCAAGGGATTCTCTGCTTGACTGCGAACTCAATTCTGCGGAAAAAAAGGATACATGTTTTTTGTTGAACAAATTGAAAAAAGAGCTTGAAACTTTTTCTTTGTCTTTGGTATAAAATACTTCAAAATCGTGAGGAAAGAATTCTTTAAAGAAAAGTTGTGCCACAGAACTTTCAAGGTTGAAAATGATTAAGGCTTGCTGTGTGTGAATTCAATACAATACATTGTTCTCTTTTTATTTTTGGAATTTATTCCGAATTCGCTTCGGGTTGATATTTCGTATTCCATGCAGATGGACGAAATTGTAAATAGTGTATGGCAAGACCTTTTCTCTCTCTATTTGATGAAGGCTCCTCTACGCATACTGTGGATTTTAAACGAACCCCCTTTATTGAACTGTGATATCTCGATTGACAAAATTATACACTCTTTCTCAAAATGTAAATGTGATAGAGCGCCGGGCAAGGATGGGATTTTCAATGAATTTTTCAAAAATCTCTCAGAAAATTGGGTACAGTACTTAGGACGCCTCTTCGATGAGATCTCGACTGAGGAAAGAGTCTCATCTAGCTTGGCTAAAATGCATGTATATATGCTGCATAAAAAGAACGATAAATCTGTTCCTTATAATTACCGTGAAATTGCTCTTGTGAACAGTTATCTAAGATCATCTCTCAGATTCTGTTGACATGGTTGACTGCATGGGTTAACAGGGTAAACATAGTCCCAGGAAATCAGGCCGGTATCAGGCCTGGAAAAAGTTTTATGGACCATATTTTGAACCTAAATTCTTCAAATCATATTCATTTGTCTATCCCAAGGCGACGAATTTTAACTTTTTATATAGATTTCAAAAAGGCTTTTGGCACAGTAAACCTCTGTTAACATGTCCATTCGTACTTACGAGGGTCTGACTTCGTCCGTTGAGGTGACTTGTGGGGTGCTTCAAGATGAAATCCTTAATCGTCTAATTTTTTCGCTTTTCGTATATGGTCTAGAAGAGTACTAAATAAATCACGGTATGTATGGAATTTCAATAGAGCACTTATGTGACGTTATCCTGCTTGCTTATGCTCATGATATGATCGTATTCGCTTACGTTCAGGCTGACTTACAGGCCAAAATTAACTCCATCGCACGATACTATATCATTAATTTTTTAACGGTCAACGAAGCAAAATCAAAATTTATGGTATACCGCAAAGGTCGGCTATGTGACTACAAATTCTTCTACGCACAGGCCCAGCTGTAAAATTTGAGCGAATTCGTCTATCTCGGTGTTAACACATTAGATTCGGGTATTTTTTGTAAAGAGTTTATAAAAAAAATATCTGCTGCAGATATTGCTATGGGTGCTATTTCGAAAATTGTATTTGCATTTAAATCTAAATTCCTCTTCGTTGATTGAAAATTAAACTTTTTGTTCGTAAGACCAACTACTTGCTGAAAAATCAGAAAATTAATTCCTTTATGTTGTACTACCCTCAAATAAATTCGTCTTATCAGGTTGAAAATTCAGTTATTTGGTCAAAAATTCTATTAAAATGCTAAAAATTAATTTCTTCGCAATAAGCTTAGTAGTATATTATGCACAAAGGGGAAGAAGAGGGACATTATTGATACATGTATGTTTTTAGTGACAGCCGTAGGAGCCGACCTTCAGAGCCGCTTTTTAGGTTTGTTGGTATGTAAGGACCATTATATCTATGACGTCCTGATGCCGTCTTAGATGAGGTATACCGAGCTTGGCTCGCTTTCGCCTCATTCATTCCTTGGTTCCATCTCGTTTTCTCGGGCCTCCGTTTCTTTGAGGAATGCGAGAGATGTGCGCTAGTGGAGCAGACAGCTTGCGGGAGAGTTATTTTGCCACTCGCTAATGCTAAGCGTTCTTTCATGAAATTTGAATTCGATATATGATTACATATTATATTTTTTTACACTGCTGAGTAATTTTATATCAAACACGACTATGTTACGATTTTTTCAAAAATTTAACTGCACTCTGTTTGTATGTTACTTTGCTGTTACTGAAAATTTATTTTCACATTATTAAGAATAGAATATATGAAAGAGAAAGGTAAAAGGATTGGTATATTTTCAAGTAACTTGGAGTTTAAAGAATTCAGCACTAATTTAATTTTTCATATTTGAAAGTAGAATTCAAAATACCGCGGTGTCTAATGTCTACGTTTGGTAAATAGAATATATTTCTTGGGACAGTTAAAAAATCAAAAGTGCGTGCCTACTTGAATCACTTCGAATACTACATATTTTTTAAATTTTATGAAATTTAAATTTATAATAAGTATTAAATAAGTCAGTCATAAGACTCATATAAACTCATATGATCGGCACACAATCGATTTTATAATTCACCTATGAAATGAAAAAGTTCTTTAATTATATTCGAATTGTATTATGTTAAAAACGTACGTCCAAAACATTGGAAAAATCAGATTATTGAGAATGACGAATTACTCTAAATCATTAAGCGACTTGTCATTTTGAATGATCTCATCGTCTCAATGTTTTCGGAAGTGCATTTTATACATGAGAAAGCTTTCCTTTGCTGGAAAAATTACGTGCAGAGCAAGACATTTATTGATAATCAAAGATTGTAAACGATTTCACAAGAATTTAAAAATTTCACATAGATTTTGCATACACCAAAGGGCATTCTGGAATTCACCAAGATTCCATAATATTTAAATATTTCAAAAACATTCAAATTTTGTAATATTTTTAGATTATTACAAAAGATTTGAAAAAGATTTTTCTAAATCTTCAAAAATTGAAAAGATTGCACAGAAATTTCATGATTTCACATGGGTTTAACATATTTTGAAAGAGTTGCAGCAATTCAAAAACATTTCCAAATATTTCAAGGATTTCACAAACATTTCAAATATTGTAATGTTTGTTAAATTCTTTCAACTACGAAAGACTTGAAAGTCTAGCTATGTTTTGACATTTCTGTTTCATATATTCTGTTGTTATAATTGGCAAAATAAATTAATAATATGAACAAAGCAAAATACTAATAGAATGAAGTTGAATATTCAGAAAAAATTGTAACAAGGTCGTATTTGATATCAAATTATTCAGTATTGGACAAATAAGTATAATATGTAATCATATTTCGACGTTAGCTATTAATTGAAAATCGCTAATTGGTATCAGCGCGTCAGAGTGGCAATAGAACGCTCCCGCGAGCTGTCCGCTCTGCAAGCGCACGTCTGTCGCATTCCTCGAAAAAATCGAGACGAGGAACAAGAAATCACGCTGCGAGACGAGACAAAACGAGACGTGAAAAAACGAGACGGCCTGCATGTCTCGGCTCGTGCCGTCTCGTTCCTCGGGAATTCTCGCTGGGTGATGAAACTACTATGACGTTATCATTTTTGACGACATAAATGTACAAATGGTCATTATATGAATACAAACTGGATAGTGGGACATTATGTTCGCTCCACAGGCCCGAGAAATGACCGCATTCATGCATGTATTATATAAAATATAATAAAACTGATAGATATATTATATTAGTATATTCACCAATAGAATTAAAGATGCCCGCCAGAGTGAAAACGAAAGTACAGACCATCCTCATTTTTGCAATGCAGAGGAAAAACTGAATAATGCTTCAGTGAGTAATTGGATCAAAAAATGTAAATACAGAATGTTCTATTGCATTATCAGAGTACAAATATGTACGTAAGTAGTTGTTATCTCACATATGTGTGAGATGGCGACGTTATTAGTTTGAAGATTGTCCTTCGGAGATATAATTATTAAATTTTCATCTCAAATAAAATGCAGTGGTCTCCATTGGTTATAAGCTATGTATGAAACAAAAAAAAATGTTAAAAAGGAAAGTTCTTTGAATCATTTAAAACTACAGAGAAAAGTCAATGTGAAATAAAGAACAAACACTAAAATGATAAAATGCGTGTGCTTTATTTTGTATTCTCCAAATCAAATCAAATATTCTAACCAAAAAATAATAAAATCTAACTGAGTCCAAGGTTCTTACCATGAATTATGTAAAAGTATACACATGATAAGTATGAGCAGAGGTCAATAACCTACTGTAACGCAGAAGATATAAAAAGATGCGTACCGTAGTTTACTTTTAAAACAAAGCTACTATAGACTCTATTTTAGTCAAAATCTTGTTCAAAAATAAAAAATTGCGTAAACAAAAATGCGCGCAGTATGTAAAGATAGTGCAAAGGAAAATCTTCGGGAAACGGTACCGGGCTAGCATCGTGTGACTTTTTCGACTTATTTCAAAAAATCGACTTATTGAAGGTTAAGGTTTGAATACTTTCTCAAAAATCTATTTCATTAATAGAAGATCCACGTGTTTGGTTGAAAAAAAAAAAATTTTTAGTTAACATTTCAACAATTTTGTTCTCAATTTATATATTTTGTTTCAAATTCTCCTTTTTTGAGAGTAGATTAATCTTTTTGATTGAAAATTCAAATACACGCTCAATAGTATAACTACTTCGTTCAAATTGAATTGAATCGGTTGTGTAGAAAATTATAGTTTTTTTGAGACTTACGCTATGTGTGTCGATAACTATTCACTGTTATTTTGCCTAAGAACTGATACCCTAATATTCGTTATGGATAGTTGTTTTTCAGATCGATTTTGTTGAGACAAGAAAGTACTGATTAATGAGCGACATAGTGAAAGAGACTCAAAAAACCTAGAATTTTTTGCATCATTTGTAGAAGAAGGAGAAAATGATAATAATTTTCTGCATAATGACATTCGTGAATTGTGTAATTAATTTCAGAAAATTATATCATTTAATGATTTACCGAAGAAAATATATTGTTTGAACAAGAATAATTGTTTGAACAATTTTAAATCCAATTAATATTTAGAGGATGTTATCACCATTAATAGACTATAACGTCAAAGTTTTTGAAATTTTATTTGATAAAAATTTGGATATTATACCGATTAATTCCGTAAAATAAATTTTGAAGAACAAAAGAATATATGACTCAGCCCGGATTTGAACAGAAGTAATCTTTTGATATCGAAATTTATATTAATTAATAATTTGAAAATTCGGACGTTAACATCTATTAATGGTTATGAAATCTTCCAAATAATAATTAGATTAAATTTACGTTAATCAAAAATAGTACATCTGTCGCAGTGGAGAAATACGTATAGTACTTTCCTGTAATAAGGTAGCTGTGGAGAACAAGAAAATATCTGCTGATGTCTCTCGTTCTCTATGATTTATTCGTCCGAAGTAATCGTTTTGATATGGAAACTTGTATTAATTAAAATGTTTGAATTTAGTAAAAAATACTTAAAAACTTCTAGCTTAAGGAATGAAAAAAATTCATGCCTAAAAAATTATGAACAAAAAAACGTTTGTAGCATGAGTTCTACACAAAACTGATATTTTTCCTATTTTGGTACATTTTCCGCGCACAAAGTTTAAAGATCATCGGTGAAAATAACTATTTAAATATTCACATTCTACCAGCAAGAGAATTGTTATATCGTCAGGTACAACATATCTTTGAAATTTGAATCGCCGGTTTCGATTCGTGCTGGGAGTAAGCCGAAAATGTCCAAGTTATTCTTGTGCATACCCAAGTCATTCTTAGTTAATTTTAGTCACCATTTGGGTTAGAAATTATTACAATGTCTAGCGACTGTATTTAAAAACGCAACCTCATTTCAGAACCTATTTTACAAGGTGAAAAATGGGAAGGTGTGAAAACTAATTGATTACTATTTCTAAACAGGTAGAGAAATCAAAAAAACGAAATAATGAGTAAATAGTGCAAACTTTATTGTTTCATTAGGGAGCAAAATTGCATGATCTTAAAAGTTTCATATATTTTAGAAAAAAACATCTTAAAAATACCGGAAATTCGTCTGGGGCAATACACTTTATGGTATGCGTTTTCGAAATGTGCACCATCCGAGATGGCACAATGAACAAACCTTTTTTTTAAACAATCAAACACGTGCACTCTTACAGTGTCAGAACTATCGTGAACCGCTATCTGGATAGCCGCTTCAAGTTATTTTATGTTTTGGCTTGATCGGCATAACAACTATCTTTAATGAAATTTTACAGAAAAAAGTCACTTGGATTGAGAAAAGGTCAGCAGGGAAGTCATTCTATACCACCACCTGCAAATTTGCGGTACCTTAATCCAATAACACGAAGTCCGTATCGTCTGAAAATGTATTCATAGTGATGCGAGGATGCTCCATCATGCATAAAATAGTGATTATTCACTGAACACTTTTCCTTTCCATTAGGGAAGCATTTTTTTCGAAAAGTTGCTGATAGTTTTCGCCAGAGGCGGTATCATCAAAAAATGCAAATAAATTCCCTTGGAAGTTACAGCTGCCCATACACTGACTTTAGAGGGTAAAGTTGTTCTGAATGGGCTATATATGGATTTTCCCTTCCCTAAACATAAAAAAAATTGTTTATTTAGTAGCGATCTAGTCAAAAATCTGCTCCATCGCGAAAGAAATGCGATCTGGATCGATTTATGCATCATTGAACATTTGAAGCATCTGCTTGGAAAACTCTATCTGCTTGACCATCGCATCATGTGTTAGCATTTGATGTGTGGAGATTCTGAAAGGATGAAGTTTGAAAAAGTTTGTCAGGATTTTTCTGAATGTTTCTCGATTCAAATCTAGTGCTTGCGCTGCTCTGCGTATCAAAGATTTAGGGTTATTCCGAAAATATTCCTTCCCCTCCAAAATATTTTCACATTCTCATCCTAATGAGTAGATATTGTTTTCATGTAAAATTTGATTTTTTGGGTTTTCATCATTTCTCCATGGTTTAAAAATCCATTAGTCAGAAAAAACGATTTTTGCGAAGGTATCTGTCCGTAGTGTGTAGTCTGTAGGCACGATAACTTTCAAAAAAATTATCAGATTGGATTAAGCTTTGAAACACTTTCTTAAGGCCTAAAAAAAACAAATTTGTTTGCCAGTTATTTTGTATAAAAATTAAAGAATTTATAGCATTTTATAAAATTTTCGAAGCATTCTTTCAAGAGTTAAAAATTCAGTGTACAGCCATTCGTATTACTCAGAATTTCAAACAATTTATCTGTGAAATTTTTTTCGATAGAAAGAAAATTATCAGAGTTACAGCATTTTCAAAATTAAAGAAAGAAACGAAAATAAAAATCTTTAGCCAAAGAAGGCACTAGATGAAAAAAGTCAACAGAAGAAAAACGTTGCGTTTTGAAAGACCTGCAATATTATTACAACAACTTTTCCAATTTTTTCTAATAGTCGAAAATTCTAATTTTGATTGCACAAATAATGACAAAAATGAGAAATTTCATTTTGTGGTCAAACTATGCACGATAGAAAAAAAGATGAAGCGACAGAAAATATCCACCCGGTAAAGATCTATAAATTCGGTCTGAATCACTATTTGATTTGAGTCTGTCTGTCTGTCTGTAGTATCGTGTAGGCACGATAACTTTAGAAAGATTGATTAGATTTGATTGTGCTTTGGCACACTTTTTCAAAGCCTGAAAAGAAACAACGAGTTCGTTAACATCTATTTTGGATCAAAATTCAAAAAGTGAGCACATTTTGGAAATTTTTGAGACCACTTTCCATCAAAATTTGAAAATTGTATGTATGGTTATTAGTAGTACTTCAAAATGCAAACTACATTGAAAATGAACAAATTGAATTTTTGTAGAAAAAAACACCAAGATAAAATATTTCATTCAAAATTTAACATTATTTACTTTGAAAAACTTCAGGTATGAATAATTCTGTTCTTATTCTGTAGGTTTCAAAATAATTTATGGTTGAAAACAAGGTTATTTTTTGAATGAATTATCCCTAACCTATCATTAGATAAGAAGCATTATGTGGAAACTGTTTAGATCTCCAGACTATGTCAAAAAATTGAAATCCACGATAATATTAAAATTACCAAAATAAGAATTTGCTCAATTATATTTTGGTAGAAAGCCGAAAAGGCGTTTATTGAACGATTCTTAATTAATTAATTTGTTCATAAATGGGAAGGTTAAAAGGAAAAAAGGTTCAAATCTCAGCTGGCATACACAATAAAAAACGTGCGTCTAACTGAAGTAAGTACTTTCCATTTAAAGGTTTTTTCTTTACTTATACATTCTTGAGGATATATGCGAAGAAACTTGTTATAAAGAAGCGTTATTCGTCTATTCCTCTTCCTGAGAGGTATTTAATACATTTAAATTATTTTTATGTTCTGAAGAAAAATTTTGCAAACCAATTTTTCAAAAAAAAAGTAATTTCAAATGTTTACATGAGTCGCTTCCCAAAAATCTGAAAATGATTAAGATTCTTAATACAGAAAATCAAGTGAGTAGAGTAGACTATGAATGCTTCTCTATAACAAATTTCTTCGCATACTTTCTTTAATGTGAATAACTAAATGAAAAAATTTTAACCGAATTTAAAATTATTTTCATGAGCCGCATTTTTTTATTGTATTCAAGTTTGATAACACTTCTTTTCAGAATCCTTACGCCCTGCTTATCGACATAATTTTGTCTTCAAATTATTATCAATTGATTGTGAGTTTAAATATCAGATTCTTATTCTATTCTATCATTCGACGACTTTTGTACTTTTTTGTACATTGTTCTATTTTACGTTTGTTTTAATGTTCTACAAGAATATATATAACAAAAAACCCAACTACAAGAATCTACAGGGATGTACAGGTGTTGAGAATAAAAAGTTTTTCTTTTTCGACCTTGGATTGCAAATATTTAGAATATCACAACAGGATAATTTGAAATTAGGATTTGAGAATGGGGTCTATCACAAAAAAACTTGCGCGCGCGGCTCCCAAATTTGAGCGCTTTGCACTCGACAATATATTTACCTCACGCTACGCGCTCAGACTTTGTACTTCCCCCAAATTTGTGCGCATACCTTTTGAAAGTAATCGTCAAAGCATCGCCAACTGTAATTTGTTGATTGTGAATTCTCTATTGTTGAAGCTCTTTCGGCTTTAAAACGCATATTCTCATCACTGGGATTGCTTAGTTAGATATTGCAAAATAAAGTACAAATTTTATTTATCATGATTATTTTAATATTTGTTCCTTATTTTACATTAAATGTTATTCTTACCTACCCTAAAAATGCATTGTCTTGCCCTAATAACTACAAATGCGCGGAATCTATTAGATGAAAATCCATTCTGTTATTGAACCTTTTTATTGCAACTTGTGTCGTTTCCCCACATATTCAATTTGCTTATTTCCAATGTTATTTTTTACGATTTAAACCAAAAATAGGCATCCTAGCCTAAAGTGCTTCTAAGAAAATTTGTAGATATAATTTAGGCGAGAAAATTGTATCAAATAAAATGTTATTGTAGCTTGTGTCGTTTTTACAAAAAGTTATTTTTTTTATTTTTAATATATTTCTATAAAAAAAAGTATGATATTCCTCCACCTCTGCGTCGTGTAAATGGGTTGATTTTTAACGTTCAGGGCTGAAGCATGAAAATCGAAGTACTTTTTCATTACAGATGAGGGTGATTACCAAAAAGTGGACCAGTTTAGACAATGAGATTTTCAAAAACAAAGAAATTTTCAAATCGGGGAAAAAACTTTTGTTAATTGAAGGGTACCTTGAGAGAGTTACTGGGCATTTCATAAAAAAAACAGGACCCAAGGACAGTAATAATTATTTATTGTTATTTGCAATGCGTGTTGATAAATCTATTTGCAACAACATGACAATATTTTAAATTTAAAAATTAACAATTTCAGCCCGCCTTATAAATAGTTTCAATATTTATTTTTAAATTTTATAATGAAAAAGAAATACAGCGTCACTAGACAAAAAAACTTGTGAGACAGACTTTGAACTGATTTTTGAAATCCTCAAATCTAAAATATTAAAATCTTCTCTTGATTTTCATCTTTTTCAACGCAATATAAGTCATAGCTGTGAATCTTAAATATTTTTCCTATTCTGCGGAAGGGCTGCAATCGCCAAACTGCCAACAAAAATATAAAAAATGATTTGCTAAGAAATGTCAAAATGATCGCGCTTATTCACTTTTTAAATAGATGGACGCTGGAGAGGTTTAAGATTTTAAACAGGAAACAGAAATACCAATCGTAGAACGTCCAGAGCGGTTAGAGAATGTAGTGATCGCAGCGCTTGCTCGGAATATAAAAACAATTGCAAAAATTCGTATTTTTCAAATAAATTAAACTGTTTTCGGTTAAAAATAAAAATGTTTTTTTTTTGTGTGGAAATAGTAAGAATTACATTTTCCGTTGATAATTCATCTTTTTAATTGCTAGTTCAAATACTTAGTTAAGAGAGAAACTATTCTGTTGGTAAGCATTTTTCTATTTAATGATTCACTGTCTTAGCTTAAATGCTGACATGGTCAAGCAGAATTTTAGACGAAATTTGACCAAAACTGTTGAATGACCCACATATTATTATATTACTTAAATAAATGTTTCAGGTAGACATTACGTCGCCATGTAGACAAATTTCGATAGAGAATAAATTTTCTTATGTTTCATGCCAAAATTATTTTTGTTTAGGAAATTTCATAATATATTTACAATTAGGTAAGCGGAGCTGAAAAAATAAAGCTCGTTGCAATCTCCTGAGTGAGACTCGACTTTTCACGATTATTTTATCATCATTACTCCACTGAGCTAGATATATACTTTTCAGGCTTAAGGTGTAATATTCATAAGTTTTAACACAATACGTAGTGAGTTAAACATTTTCAAAATATCGCTCATCGTTGCAACAGCACATTTTTTGATACCTTGAAAATTGTTTATAATAATATATATATATGTACATATGTATGTACATATGTTTATAAGGCTGTGAATAAATAGTGCTTCTATGCACCAGAATATGGTACGAGATTAAAAATTTGTCTTCTATTAAATTCAAATTCATTCAGAAAAAAAGGATCTCTCTCCTCTCGACCCACTGGGATTCGAACACCAGATCAACTGATTTCCGGTCAGGTGCTCTAACCAATTGAGCTACAGAGATATCAGAGAGAGATACTGTTTTTCTGATATACGCTAATTTTAGCAAGTTGTTACACAATCAATATTTTTAAATAGGAAAGCGCGGGATTCATGAGTCGGATTTTCCGAACTGACTCAAGCTGAGATCAAATGAAAAAAATCTGAATTGACTCAGCGCGTGAGTAATAGCTCGAATTTTTTCACACTAACTCAAACAGTAATCGAATCGAAAAAAGCGGAATCGACGCAACGCGTAAATGATGAGTCGAATGTTTGATACTAACTCAAGTTTTGATCGAGTCGAAAAAATCTGAATTGACTCAGCCCGTGAGTAATTAATCGAATTTTATAACACCAAGTTAAGCTGTTATCAGACCAAAAAAATCTGAATTGACTCATCGCGGGAGTCATGAGCCGACTTTTTCGAACCGACTTAAGATGTGATTCGAATCGACTCAGCACGTGAATTATGAGTCCAATTTTTTGACACCGACTCAGTCTGTGATCAAATCGAAAAGATCTGAATCGACTCAGCGCGGGAGTCATGAGTTGAATTTTTCGAACCGTCTCAAACTGTAATCGAATCGAAAAAATCCGAATCGACTCAGCGCGGGATTCATGAGTCGGATTTTCCGAACTGACTCAAGCTGAGATCAAATGAAAAAAATCTGAATTGACTCAGCCCGTGAGTAATTAATCGAATTTTATAAGACCAAGTTAAGCTGTGATCAGACCAGAAAAATCTGAATTGACTCATCGCGGGAGTCATGAGCCGACTTTTTTGAACCGACTTAAGATGTGATTCGAATCGACTCAGCACGTGAATCATGAGTCCAATTTTTTGACACCGACTCAGTCTGTGATCAAATCGAAAAAATCTGAATCGACTCTGCGCGGGAGTCATGAATCGAATTTTCCGAACTGACTTAAGTTTTTATCGGATTGAAAAAATCAGAATCGACTTAGCGCGTGAGTAATGAATTGAATTTTTCCACACCTACTCAAGTTGTGATCAAATCCGAAAAATCTAAATCGACTCATAGCGGGAGTCTGGAGTCAACCTTTCCGAACCGAAATAAGATGTGATCGAAAATCGACTCAGCGCGTAAGCCATGAGTCAAATTTTTCGAACTGACTCATGTTTTGATCGAATCGACTCAGCGCGTCAGTAATGAATCGAATTTTTCCACAGCGACTCAAGCTGAGATAATAAAAAAAAATCTGCATTGACTCAGAGCGTGTGTAATTAAACGAATTTTTCCACACCACCTCAAGCTATGATCAAATCAGAAATATCTGAATCGACTCAGCACGTGAATCATGAGCCGAATTTTTCTAACTGACTTGAGATGTAATCGAATCGAAAAAATCTGAATCGACTCAGCGCGGGAGTCATGAATCGAATTTTCCGAACTGACTCAAGTTTTGATCGAATTGAAAAAATCAGAATCGACTTAGCGCGTGAGTGATGAATCCAATTTTTCTACACCAACTCAAGCTGTGATCAAATCCGGAAAATCTAAATCGACTCAGCGCGTGAGTCAGAAGTCGACTTTTCCAAACCGACATAAGATGTGATCGAAAATGGACTCACCACGTGAGTCATGAGTCGAATTTTTCGAACTGACTTGAGAATCAACTCAGCACGTGAGTCATGAGTTGAATTTCCCGAACCGTCTCAAACTGTAATCGAATCGCAAAAATCCGAATCGACTCAGCGCGGGAGTCATGAGTCGGATTTTGCGAACTGACTCAAGCTGGGATCAAGTCAAAAAAATATTAATTGACTCAGCCCGTGAGTAATGAATCTAATTTTTTGTTTAGTTTTTAGTTAAGCTGTGATCAAATCAGAAAAGCCTGAATTGACTCATCGCGGGAGTCAAAAGTCGAATTTTTCGAACAGTCTTAAACTCTAATCAAATCGAAGAAATCGTAATCGACTCAGTGTGTGAATCATGAGTCGAATGTTCCGAACCTACTCAAGCTGTGATCAAATCAGAAAAATCCGAATCTACTCAGCTCGGTAGTCATGAGTCGAATTTTCCGTACTGACCGAAACTGAGATCAAATAAAAAAAATCGGAATTGATTCAGCGCGTGAGTAATGACTCGAATTTTTTCACACCAAGTTAAGCTGTGATCAAATCAGAAAAATCTTAATTGGCTTATCGAGGGAGTCATGAGTCGAATTTTCCGAACCGACTTAAGTGTGATCGAATCGGCTCAGCACGTGAGTCATGAGTCGAATTTTTCGAATCGTCTCAAACTGTAATCGAATCGAAAAAATCAGAATCGACTCATCGCGTGAGTCATGAGTTGAATTTTACAAAAGTGACACAAGTTCAAGTCGAATTTTTGCAAGCTGACCCCAGTTATGATTGAATAGAGTTTTATTTATCTCTTATATCAAAGCGCTTTGCTTAGCGTAATGCAATTCAATTGTTGAAATTATTTTTTTTCAAAGCTACTAAACTAACTAAAGGCATATGTATATATAACTGTATATCATAGAACGAATCCATTTCAAATCATGTAGACCCGCAGGTAAAATATTCAGGATCGGCTTGCCAATAAAATATACAGTACAGTGGATAAAGTACGGAAAGTGAGGGGAAATGAGGGAGGGGAACGTAGGGGAAGTAAGGTTTAATTAGTGGAGGGAAATTAGGCAAGTGAGGGAAAATGGGGGAGGGGAGTGGAGGTGAAAAGAAATTAGCCAAGAGAAAGTAGGGGAAATAAGGAGAGGGTGAGTAGAGGAAATGAGGATAAATGAGAGGAGGGGATATAGAGGAACGGAGGGGAAATGATGGGTGATGAAGTAGGATAAGTGAAGTGCGACGGGGAGGAGAAGAGTAGCGGAAGTTAGCGGAAATGAGGAAAGGAAAGATTGGAAAAATTATGAGGAATGAGGGGAGGGAATGTAGGGAAAATGAGGATAAATGAGGGGAGGGACAGTAGGAAAAATTTGGGGAAATTTGAGTGGTGGAGTAGGGGGTATGAAGGGGAGTAAAGGGGAAAAAAGTTGAGGAAGGCATGGTCGAAGGGTAAAGTGAGGGGTGGGAAAGGTAGGGGAACGTAGGAAGAGTAGGGGTGGGAAATAATGGGAGGGGACGTTTTAACGACTTAATTATTATCTCAGTAGACTGCAAACCCCTGTTTTGTAGGCGCGCAGCGACCATTCAATAATTTTTTGTTTTTAAAGCGAAACAAATTATTTATGATATTTTTTTGAAAACTTGCGCTTTTCGTAATTTTTGCGATTTTTGGGTCTTTCTTTTTCTATTCTGTCAAGTTTTTTCGCTCTTTCGGAACCGATAAAAAAAAGAAATGATAAAGGTAAAGCTGTTTCGATTTTTTTTAAAATTAAAACACAAGATTTTCTCCCAATAGGTACCTCAATTTCATTGAAATTTTCTGGAGAAAAAAAAAACTTACCATAAATTTTTAACCTGAGATGTATTTGTATTTCGTGACAAACAAAATTCTATTTCTTCTTACTTCTCTGGAATTTATTGTATTTTACTTTCTTTTTTACATTGTATTAGTTTTTCTTTATTTTTTCGCAAATAAAGCTGTTTTAAGATAGTTTCGGGTTTTTATTTTATTTTTTTTATCTGAACAGCTTTAACATTCTTCATTACTTTATTGTTTTTCTAATCGGGTTTAAAAGAACGAAATAAATTTGACAAACTAGAACAAGGAAAACCCCAAAATGTTAAAAATGCATAAAGGGCAAGATTTTGAGGAAAAAATCAAAAATAAATGTTTTTCTACCGAAAAAAAAGTATTAAACAGGAAGCTTATGGTAATTCGACTATATTGTCACTATTATGCCTAAGAATTTCAGGAAAAATGTGGAATTAAAAAAAAAATTGTCTTCTTTTTTTTCAAAAAGTTGGGATAATTTTATCATTTTTTTCTTGCATTTAGAAAGAGAGCAGCAAACTGGATAAATTGGAATAAGAAAACCTATGATATCTTAAACAAATTGCAAAAATGGCTCGTTTTTGAAAGTGAAATTTGTAAAAACCTCATTTCACCCTTATAATTTTAAAATATTCGTAAAAAATATTTACGAAAATACAAATCAATCATCTTAATAATTTGAATTTCCTATCACCCTGCATAATTTTTCCCTTCGTGTTAATGGATGATTAATCGCGTTCACGTTAATTTTTAATTTAATTTAGCGCGCTTGAAATTCAGCCCTCGTTGATGGAATTACCCCTTTATCGTTAGAAATGGCAAACCTTTTTCATTTTCTATAAAATATTAAAATAATCGATCCTATATAACGCAAAAGTCGAATGTACTTGAAGAGAAACTTATTTTTTTTATAATGCTAATTGTACCATTTTTTTTTAATTCAATTTCTTCAAGGTAAAAAAATATATTTTTCACATAAGCTTATTTACTTTGTAATTAAATTAGAATTATAGTGTATTATACATTTTTTTCTTCAATAAATGCACAGGGAATTCCAGTAAAATTTAGCCCCTAACTTATAAGAATTTAACTTTCGTATCGGGCCTGAAAGAATTGTAATAATTAGAAAATTCGCGGAAATTCAAGGAAAATATGCAACAATTTATGAAAATTCACCAGAAATTCGTAAATAAATTTTGTATATTCATATTATACAATTTATTTAAATCAATTAAGATAAATAAATTAGCAATCACTTCAAAAAATAACCGTTTTCCTTCTTTATATGAATAAAACTTTTTTGAAATTCAAAATAGAACAATACGATATTATAGTGTAATTGTTTGCGTTTTCAAGACGCATCGATCGACCTATTGTTGAAACTGTTATGACCGACCAGTACCGATTTATAAAGATTAAAGAATGGTTCATTCTGTTCATATGAGAAAAACTTTTTTGATATTCAAAATACATCAATACTATATTAAATATATAGTTTATTTGTTCGCGTCTCCGAGATGCATCGATCAAATTATGTTAAACCTTTTCTGACCCACCAGTAACGATTTATGAAGTTTCAAAAGAAATGGTTTATTGTGTTTATATGAGAAAAACTTTTTTTAATAATAAAATACATGAATACTATACGTAGTGTATTTGTTCGCGTTTTCGAGATGCATCGAGCAAATTATGTTGAACTTTTTATGGCCCAACAGTACCGATTATGAAGTTTCAAAATAAAAAGTTATTATTCTGTTTATATGAGAACAACTTCTTTGATATTTAAAATACATCAATACTATATAGTGTATTTGTTCGCGACTTCAAGACGCATCGATCGACCTATTGTAGAACCTTTTATGGCCCACTAGTATCGATTGACGAATTAAACAAAAAAATTGTGTATTCTGTTTATATGAAAGTTTCTGTCATATTAGGAATACTATAGTTCTGTATCTGGCATGTTTGTTTACGTTTTCAAGACACGTCTGATGATATATTGACGTACCTTTTTCACCTCTTATGATCTAGCAATACAAATTTATACAATTAAAAAATATATTGTTCATCTTCTTGATATAAGAAAAAAAAATTTATATTGGGAATACAACAGTAATGTATATCATATATTTGTTCGCGTCTTCGAGACGCATAGATTTCCCAATTGAATTTTTTGCGTTTTTTAGACGCGAGGATTAATCTATTGAAGAACTTTCGATGCCTATTCTTGATTAATCAATAGCGATCAATAGTTTGAAATTATTCAAATTGAAAAAAGTTAAATTAATTTCAACATACAATTCTATTAGTTAAAAAAAATCTTTCATTACTATCGGTAAAATATTCTAGTTTTGAATTGTATATTTAAACAGAAAAGGAGAAGTTTTTCGAGAATATGAAATAAAGGAGAATTCACAAAAAAGGGGAAATTAAGGGAAATAGGTGAAAGACACCCTCAGATTAGAAACAAAATGTGCAGCTATTAGTTGTTTTTATATTTCTGAATAAAAATAAAGCATCGAAAAACAGTTTTTGATGGACCTTTTCTTTTAAAATGGTACGTCAAAATAATTTCGCGTGTACGAGAAAGCTTGAAAGAAAGGAAAGGAAGCGAGTCTGGGGAAGGCGAGGCATTTTTGTGAGAAAAGTGAGGTCGAAAGCAAGCAACCTATTCCAGCAGGCTGCTTCTCGCGGCTCCCCTCAGAACAGCCGCCGTCGGCAGGCAGCCCCCCCCCTTCACCCACCCCCTCATGGCTCTCATGTCACGTAAATCATTAATCTTGCTATGTTTTCTTCTCACACACTCAGATGTGGATTTAGACTCGAGTCGCAAGGATCATGCCGCAGCTTCGAGCACTTTACACGCCGAAGGATATGTAATATTCGTACTGTTTGTCGTCGCCATTATTGAAAGTTCAGAGATTGACATCACATAACGAATGACCAGTTCCACTTCCTTCACTCTATGTATAAAAGTAACTCTATTCTTTATTTTTTACATTTTTTAAACTCGCCTTTCAACATGGGATTTAGTAATCATTCAAAATCTTCAAGCTTTTGAGTCAACTTGGCCCAAACAGAATTTTATTCGGAAATATTCTCAGCTTTGTAAATAAGATAGGAAAATTGATTTTTCCATGAAATTTAGAATTTTTCCATCATTTGGAAAAAATTATAATATATAATTATTTTGATTATAATTATTTATAATTGTAATAATATTATTTTCTTAAAATAGTTATATTCCCAATATAAAAAAAATACTTTTATAAACAAGGAAACTAATTTGTTTGAAAATTTTTATAATGGTATTGATATGTTATGTTAGATCATGAAAAGTTCCTAATTTTGGCAATCAATGCGTCTCAAAGACGCGAAAAAATATATTATATACATTATGGTTGCATTCCCAACATTAAAAAATTTTTCCTTACATTAACAAGATAAACAAAATATTTTTTCAATTTATAAATCGGTATTGCTAGATCATAAGAGATTATAGAAGGTTTGTCAATGGGTCATTCGACGCATCTCGAAGACGCAAACAAACATGTCAGATACAGTGCTTCAGTACTCCTAATATGAGCAAAGGTTTTCTCATATAAACAGAATACATACATTTTTTTACACTTCATAAATCGGTACTGATCGGTCATTAAAGGTTCACCAATAGGTCAATCGATGCGTCTCAAGGACGCGAACAAATACTCTACATGTAATATTGTCGTGTTTTGAATATCAAAAAAGTTTTGTTCATATAAACAGAATAAACCATTTTTTTAAACTTCATAAATCGGTACCGGTGGATCATAAAAGGTTCATCAATAGGTCAAGCAATGCGTCTCAAGAACGCGAACAAATACTCTACATCTAATATTGTCCTATTTTGAATATAAAAAAGCTTCTTATATATAAACAGAATAACATTTTTTTTTAAACTTCATAAATCTGTACTGATAGGTCATAAAAGGTTCATCAATAGGTCAATCAATGCGTCTCAAGGAAGTGAACAAATACTCTACATGTAATATTGTCGTGTTTTGAATATCAAAAAAGTTTTTTCCATATGAACAGAATAAACCATTTTTTTAAACCTTATAAATCGGTACTGGTAGGTCATAAAAGATTCATCAATAGATCAATCAATGCGTCTCAAGGATGCGAACAAATACTCTACTTGTAATATTGTCGTATTTTGAATATCAAAAAAGTTTTTCTTATATAAACAGAATGGACCATTCTTTGAAACTTCATAAAACGGTACCGGTGGATCATGAGAGGTTCATCAACAGGTCAATCAATGCGTCTCAAGGACGCAAACAAATACTCTACATGTAATATTGTCCTATTTTAAATATAAAAAAAGCTTCTTCTATATAAACAGAATAACATTTTTTTTGAAACTTCATAAATCTGTACTGGTGATTCATAAAAGGTTCATCAATAGTTCAATCAATGCGTCTCAAGGACGCGAACAAATACTCTACATGTAATATTGTCGTATTATGAATATCAAAAAAGTTTTTCTTATATAAACAGAATAAATTATTCTTTTAAATTTCATAAATCGGTACTAGTAAGGCATAAAAGGTTCATCAATAGGTCAATTAATGCGTCTCAAGGATGCGAACAAATACTTTACATTTAATATTATCCTATTTTGAATGTAAAAAAGTTTTTCGTATATAAATAGAATACAATTTTTTTCGAAACTTCTTAAATCGGTACTGGTGGTTCATAAAAGGTTCATCAATTGTTCAATCAATGTGTCTCAAGAACGCGAACAAATACTCTACATGTAATATTGCCGTATTTTAAATATCAAACAAGTTTTTATTATATAAACAGAATAAACCATTTTTTGAAACTTCATAAATCGGTACTGCTGGGTCATAAAAGGTACATCAATAGGTCAATCGATGCGTCTCAATGGCGTGAATAAATATGCTAGATATCCTATTGTTGTATTTTGAATATCAAAAAAGTTTTCTTTTTTATAAACAGAATGAACAATTTTTTGAAACTTCAGAAATCGGTACTGATAGGTCATAAAAATTTCAAGAATAGGTCGATCGATGCGTCTCAGAGACGCGAACAAATCTCAACGAATCACAACACACCCGAAAATCGTCTCAAAGCCTTTGATTTTATTTAATTAATTTTTAGTTTACATTTTTCCTTTTTAAAAACTTTTAATTAAATATTTGAGTTTTTAAACTTAGGAAGATAATTTTTTAAGAAAAAATAGAGTAGTTACCAAATTGTTGAATTTTCAAGACTAAAAGACGAATTTTCTGCAAGAGAGTTGAATTTTTAACGCAAGAATATGAATTTTGTATAAGAAAGTTATTTTTCAACGAAAGAGTTGAATTTTCAGTTTAAAAAATTAATTTTTAACACAAAAATCGAATTTTCAACTAAAATTATGAATCTTCAACCAGAAAAATGCACTTTTAAGAAATTTGTTCAACTTTGAACTAAGAAGTTGAATTTTTAACATAAAAGAATACATTTTTAACGCAAAAATGTAATAGGTGATATTTCAACAGAAAACTATTTTAATTTAAAAAAACAGTTGGATTTGAATGACAAAAACGAATTTTTGAAATAATACTTGAATCAACAATTGAAACAGAATAATTTTTAACCAAACAGTTGCATTTTTAACCAAAAAATTGATTTTTTACCAAAAAAGACGAATTTTCAACAAAATATATAAATTGTTGACCATGCAGTTAAATTTTCTACTAAATTATTAAATTTTTGAGCTGAAAATACAATTTTTTTACAAAACTGATGAATTAAACAAAAATTTTCATTTTCAACCGAAAGAGAATAATTTTTAAAAAGCTGGTTTGATTTTTAACCAAAAAAGGTTCAATTTCTACAGAAAAAGATGAGTTTTTATAACGAAAAAAAAATCTATTAAAGTAATTGAATTTTCAAAACACACAAATTTTTTAGCCTAGAAAGAAAAAAATTGCAAACAAATTATTGAACTTTCAAGCCAAAAATACAAATTTTCAACAAAAGATTTAAATTTTGAGTTGAAAAAATTAATTTTTAACAAAAACAAACATAGTTCCAACTAAAATTATAAATCTTCAACTAAGAAAATGTACTTTTGAAAAAGTAGTTAATCTTTTAACAAAGAATTTAAATTTTTAGACTATACAGATGAATTTTCAACAAAAAAAATGTAATAATTAATATTTAAACGAAAAATATTGTAATTCAAAATAAAAAACAATCAAATTTTACCAACAAAAACGAATTTTCCGACAAAATACTTTAGACATCAGCAGAAATAGCTTAATTTTCTACTAAAAAGTTGTACTTTTAACTAAAAAAAAATTATTTTCTAGAAAAAAAGAATTCAACAAAACACATGAATTTTTAATTAAATAGTTGAATTTTATGCCAAATTATTCAAATTTTGAATCAAAAATACGAATTTTCTACAAAACAGTTGAATTTTTAACAAAAAAGTTCTATTTCAACCGAAACAGATTAATTTTTAATTAGGTAGTTGCACTTTCAACTTTAAAAAAATGATTTCCTACAAAAAAGAAAACAAGCAAATCTTTAGCAAATCACATAAATTTTCAACCATGCAGTGAAATTTTCACGGAAGAAAAAAGTGCAATAAAATTGTTGAATTTTCAAGCCAAAAGACGAATTTTCAACTTTTGAATAAGTATTTGCAAAGAAAAATAAAAACTACATGATTTTTAAAATAACTTTAATTTTCTGCTTCAGCTTTAATAATGAATGGGTAAAACTCTAAATTTAAATCAGTCAAAAGTGGCTGATTCAAATAATGCGGATGCGACTACTGACAAATCAGTAAAAAGTGACTTTTCATATCAGTTATTTTAAATGATTAATTTTCAAACTAAAATGATTAATCTTAAATCAAAATAATGAATTTTTAACAAAGTTTTCTACTTTCAACCAAGTGTTTAAATGTTTGACCAAAAAGGATGATTTCTAAACCAAGAAGATTAATTTCCTACTAAAAAACAAATTTTTAACCAAAAAGTTGAATTTTTATCTAAAAAAATGTTAATTTTCCACAAAAAAAGAAACGAATTTCCAACAAAATGTTCAAATTTACAACTGAAAAGATCAATTTTAAAACAAAAAAATGAATTTTCAACTGAAATGTCTGATCTTGAACCAAAAAATATAATATTGTTAATTTTAGAAAGTCAGTTCAGTTCAAAAAAAAACTATTTTTCAACTAAGGTCATTAATCTTTAACAATACAGAAAGTGTTAATAAAGTAGTTTAACGTTCAACCAAGTAGTTGAATTTTCAACCAAAAAAATATAAATTCCCAATGAAAAATGGTTTATTCTCTACCAATGAAAACGAATTTATCTAATCAGTGACATGCACTGACCGAATCAGTAATTAAGAGTAATCTAAACTGTAAGATATAACTTTCACTAATTAAATCAGTCATTTTGATTTGTCTAACCCGTAACTTTCAATGTGTTGAAATATGGTTGATTTTAAACATTTATGAAAATCACTTGAAATAACTAAAAATCAGTAATTTCAAGCGAATCAGTAGTCAGTAGAGTCAGTAGAAATGCCGGTTTACAGTCAAAGCATGCTTGAATAATCAATTCAGTCATATTTTGACTGATTTAAATTTAAAGTATACGTTTTATATTGCCAATACATTCTTTTGATTTTAAAAATGTTTTGCTTATTAACAAAAAACCATAAATATTATTCGTATTCAAAATTATGGAAAAAATCTCTCAATCTGATTAGAACATATGTCATTTTACAATTTTTAATATCTTGTCATGTAATTGAACAAAGTACAAAAGATGAAATACAAATTCTTCATTGTTTGATTCATAGAACAATATTATGCTCTTCCTGTATAACGTATTTCGAAGAAAATAATTTTATTAGTATTAGGAGGAAGAATTTTCAAAAAAATTGTTCGTAACTATTTTTATAACTGATCCTTAGGCTATAGATTTAACGTAAGCAATTTGCTCGAGTGGTAATTAGTATCTCGTATTATAGATACTTCATTAACACTTATCCTCATTGCATAATACTACTGACACGTCAGTTTATGATGAGATGACTAAAGATTAATGATCATATCTCCAGTATTATTGAAGGGTTAAAGAGCTCACACGAGATCGAAAGTCTATATAGTCTATAGTCTGTATGTCTGACGAACTTTCTGAAAAAACGAAACACATTAGCTTAGAAGATACTGCTGAATCTAAAAAAGGTTCTTAAGTTTTTCTGGGTTATTACAAGTATTTTTCAAGAAATCTTTCAGAAAATCAGAGATACTATCAAGAGGTCAATCAATGTGTTCTGTTTTAACGATCAGATTTTTAAATTGCTTGGTCATATAAACAATGTAATCTTTTTTTAAACCTTGTACGTCGCTACTGATTGATCATGAAATGTCATCAAAGATTCATCAGTGGGTTAATCGACGCGTCTCGAAAACGCAAACCAATGCATCATATAAAGTCCTGTTGTATTCCCAATATTAAAAAAATTTCTTTGTATAAATAAGATGAACATATTTTGAAAAATTATAAATACGTATTGCTAGGTCATAAGAGGTCATATGTAAGGTTGTTCAGTAGGTCAATCGATGCGTCTCGGAAACGCGAACAAATACACCAAAAGCAAAACAACAAATATACGAATACACGCAGTATAAAACAATTTTTGTTAATATAAACAAGATGAACAATATATTTTGAAAAAATGTGAGTAGCTATTGCACAAATACACAAATACACACAGTATGGAAAAAGTTTTTTTTAAATATAATCCATAGAAACAAGATAAACAATATATTAAAAAAAAATGTAAGTAGGTATTGCTAGATCATAATACGTCATGCAAGGTTGTTCAATAGGTCAATTGATGCGTCTCGAAAACGCAAACCAATGCATCATATAGAGTCCTGTTGTATTTCTAATATTAAAAAAAATTTCTTTATATAAATAAGAGTAACAATATATTTTTGAAGAATGTAAGAAAGTATTGTATACAGTGTGTTCAAACAAGTTATTGGCCTGTAATTCTCTGGGTTGGACAAGTTGCCTTTTTTCGGTAGGAGTATATTGCGTCCTAACGCCAGCGACCATATATATATCTATATGCTAAGAACATAAAAAAATCTATGACAGACAATAATGAAACCATAATGAAATTTATAATCATTTTTCTAAAATAAACTTTTGAATAACGTACATCGTACAACTATACCGAGAAAACTTTAAGTTGTTATATATGGTCGATAGAAGTAAGTGTGATACGGAATTGCAAAATTAGAGTTTGGCTAGTTATATTTCAAAATATTAAGAGAGATTCTAGTCTAAAATTTTGCCAAAATTATCCTTGGAAATTCTACTTCTAATCACTCCCTTCTTCAGCCAATAAAATCTTACATGAAGAAAAATTTTATATTTTCTTTGGTAGTGTTTTGATGATTTCAGATTTTTCGTCAGCACGAATAAGTGATTTATCTTCCAAAATAATGAAACTGTACAATTTTTGGAAAAACATAACAAAATTTTCAACCAAATTGTTGAATTCTTTACCAAAAGATATCAGCTTCATCCAAACGTGGAATCGTTAAATATTTGAATTTTGAACTAAGAAAGATCAATTTTCAAACAAAACATGGAATATAGTTAAATTTTCAGTTAAAAAATTAATTTTTGTCCAAACTATTGAATTTTCAACTAGATTGAAATTTCTTTAATTGGAATAGATGAATTTAAAAAAAAAAACATGAATTTGCCAGAAATAATACATCTTTAAACTGGAATAGTTGAATTTTCAAACAAAAATATGAAATTTCTAAAAGGAAGATAAACTTTTACAAAAACTACGAATTTGCAACTAAAAATGTGATGGAATAATCAATTGAAATAGATACATTTTCAGTTTAAAAACTCATTTTCGTAAAAAAAATATATATAATTTTCAAAATATAGTAACATTTTCAAATAAAGAGATGAATTTCAAACTAAAATGATGAATCTTTAACTAGCATAATTGAATTTTCAGCAAGAAAAGCTTAATTTTCAATCGAGAAGATAAAATTCTACCGAAAAAGACGAATTTCCAACTGAAAAAGGTTATTTTTTAACCAAAAATTGAAAATTTGAAAAATTAATTTTCAGCAAAAGAAAAAACGATAATTTAAAGATATAGCTCAATGGTTGTTTAAAGAAGATATAATATCTTTATTTCTATAAGAAATTCAACAAAAGATGCTTCATGTATGAAAAATTCAAAACAAAAGGAAGTTTTTTTAAACCTCTCACAGTGTCTTTGAAAATAATTGATTAAAGCAATAACTAATGCCAGTTACCTTTTCCTACAGATAATCATCATTATGTCGTCATAAAAAATTTAGTAACTAATTTGTTTTTCACTTCAAATTTTCTCATTAACATACTAAACCTATAATTACTTTCCTTGGTAATTCTGAGAATGAATTTTTAACCTTCAAATTCGCATTTGATCTGCGCAATAATGAAAAAAATATACTCACGGAATTGTTGTTCATTAGACCAATTTCCTGCACAATACTGCGTTGCTTTCATTCAACTCAAAGCTCATCCTTGAACTGTCTTCCTGGCTAACATAACTTTTCTCGAGATCCATTTAGTTCTCATATTCTACTGTGATTATGCAATTTTTCCTGTAGAAAAAAGTAGTCCTAATATTGTCTTATTGCCTATTATTATTGCGGAAAATACTTTCATCATTGTAAAACATAAAAACGTTAGGAACTTATCTGTGAGTTTTTAAGCTTTCTTCCGGAGTATTTTTTAATATGCGATTGCAAGCACAGCATGAGGCAACGTTTTTGCCGTCTTCGTTTTTCGTGGGAAATGACAAATCAGCCCAAGAATTATGTTTTGGCCTACCGCCTCGCTACATTTTTTCCCCGTATGATGAGAAAGCAGTAGTTGACAAGCGCGTGAGCGATTACTTTTAGGTTAGGGTACCACGTGTTCGTACTTATGCGTCTGCTCCACATGCACGAAAACGTTGCGGATGATAAAGTACGACAAACATGTATATTATTTTTTTAAACTAATTAATGCAGAAAAGTGATACATAATTACGAATAATTAATTAACTGCTCAATATATTGGTTGTTTCTGTAAGTCAATTGGGTACTTTAAGAATAACGAATTCAAAAACCCCGCCCATAAAGGCACGTGAGCAAATGTAAAATACATTTGTAGAAAACTAAGGACGTAATATACGTAGTAATATACATGTCGAAAACTATGTATTATACGTGATGTATTATGCGTACCCATCACTGGGTGGGGGTTGACACGAGGGTACGACTGCTTACTGTAACGCCTGTGCTAAAGGCGGGAGATTCGAATAATCTCCAGGCAGCATTCCTACTATCCTCATATAGGACCGCCTTGCTGCCACTATGAGAGGAAGGTCTCCCGGTTCGGATTATTATCCGATCAACAATGTCACTAATGACCTTTTGTGGCTGTTAGGGTCGTTAATCGTCCTAAATTTTTCACCCGGATTCGTATTCCAGTTTCTGGGTCACTTCCGGTACAGAAGC
Organism: Andricus grossulariae; assembly: GCA_011634705.1. Classification (NCBI taxonomy): domain Eukaryota; kingdom Metazoa; phylum Arthropoda; class Insecta; order Hymenoptera; family Cynipidae; genus Andricus; species Andricus grossulariae. Next base: position 275,846,418 of record JAABKJ010007545.1, read on the forward strand.
CATCCTGTTTAGCTATCGTGTGATCCAAGCACGCCAAACCGAAAAAAATTTTCTTTACATATTCCGCGAGCATGGAATTTTTTTTTCCTAGAACGCCGATGGAGTGCGTAAGAGTACGAGCATTAAAAAATGCCTTTAGAGGTGCTTTTCTTGTGAATACATTATTTTGTACGTTTTCGAAATCTATTCCATATTGAAAACGAAACCGATTCCACGAAAACAAAGAAGCTCGTGAGTGAAGAAACTCGAAATGCAATTAACGTATCCACAATTGAATCACATCCTGATCAAAAGACAGGCAATAGTCTAAATTCTAGCAGTTCTGATGAAAATGCATCTTCCAGGTGTGAAACGAAAATTATTCCATGCAGGCTTGGACCAAAGTACAGAACCGAAAATCGTTCTCCAATACCAAGACGGAACAGAACTGATTCTAAAATTTTGACAACCGTGATTTCGGGTATTTCAGTTTTTAATGTTTACAGAGTAACAATTAATTGAATCGTTATAAATTTGTAATAATTTTATCATTTCAATAAATTACTAATCAATATTTAGGAAAACAGTCATCTTGTCTTCAGATGTCATCTCTTAATTATGAAAAGGCATCTGCTTCAGGTGCTGTCAGTAATCAGACATGCTCCAAAGGAAATATAGATGATGGTAATAATAATAATCTGACGGCTCAGCCTCCTTCACTTGACAAAGAACATCAGAAAAAAAGTTGATGCAGCAAGAAAAAAAGCAACAAAATTCACAATCATAGAAAGAGTTGTGAGGAAAAGTACAAGTTTTGTTAAACTACAATTTGAAACATTTTATATAAATTCAAATTTGTTTTCTAGATATTGTAATTTGTCCATGCTAAAAGGAATTACTGTTGATTTGAAAGAAATTAAAGCAAATCAGCAAATAACAATGCAACGCCAGCCTTTCATTTTCAACAAAAAATATGGAAAATCGAACAAAAGAGGTGAATTTGAAAACCAAAAAGACGATTTTTTAACCGAATTGAAATTTCCAACCAAGAAAGACGAATTTTTAAAAATTCAAGGAGTTGAGTTTCCATTCTAAAAAAATTTAACGACAACAACAAAAAATTTTTAGCAATTTATATTCCTTAACTGAAGAAGTGAATATTGGACAGATAGAATTCCTTTTGAACGAAGTACTAAAAACTTTCAATAATGATGTATTTTTAATCTAAAAGATGAATTGTCAGCGAAAAATATAGTATAGGTGACATGTCAGACAAACAATATTTTGATTTTGAATGAGAAATAGTCCAATTCAAGAAAACAGGAGACATATTCAAAAATGGGTTTACTTTTTTACCAAAATATATGAATTTTTCACTAAAAATATAATAGTAGAATTCTCAACCAAAGAAGAAGACCCAGAGTGTAATACCACTATGTGAAACATCTTCGACGGAAAACATTTTTTAACCACGAAAGATGAATTTTCAATTAAAAAGATTACTCTTTGAGGAAATAGTTAAATTTTCAGTAAAATTAGTGGAAATGGAAGAAAATAGTTAAATTTTTATTTCAAACGGTTAAGTTTTCAACCTAAAAAGACGAATGTTCAAAGAAATAGTCAAATTTGACAACAAAACAATTCAAGTTCAATAAAAAACCAGATAGTCGAATGTTAAAGCCGAAAGTTGAACTATTTTGTTTAAAATTCATTTTAATAATTAATCATTAAACTGTTTTGTTCAAAAATCTTCGATTTTTTAACATTAATTTGTTTAATGAAAACTAACCTTTTTCATATTTAGGTAACAGTTGATCGTGTTTCTTCGAAAATTCAACTAATTAATCTTGAAAACCTATGCATTTTGCTTTAAATTTGTCTTTCTTTTCTGGCACATGAACCTTCTTAATTGAAAATACAACTACTTTGTTCAGAGTTACAATTTCATAAGTAACAATTATTGTTAATAGTTGAAGATCCCTCTCTTTGGTTTGACATTTAACTATTTTCTTGAAAATTTATATTTTTGGTGCAGATTCAAATATTTTGGTAAAAGTTTAACGATTTGGTTGAAAACTCGTGTATATACTACTGAAAAATTGAACGATTTGGTAGATAATAGTTGTTGTTTGTTGAAAATCAATCTATCTGATAGAAGATTCATCATTAACTACTCCTTACGTTTGGTTGAAGATTCAACTATTCTGTTACAAATTCTTCTGTTTTGTTGAATTAAACCGGTCGAAAATTCATCTTTTGAAGTTATTTGTTATACTGAAAATTTAAATATTCCATTTTTACTAGCAAATTTTTTTTTAGTTGAAAGTTCAGCAATTTGTGTCAAATTGATGTATTTTTATAGTAATTCCTATTTGTGTAAGAAAATTATTCCTATTGGTTAAAAAATCATATCTGTGGTTGGAAAACAAACTATTTGATTTATTCATGTTTAACTCTTGTTGGACATTTTTTTAAAGATTCATCATTTAAATTGAAATTTAATATCTGGATGTTATTGGGAATTCCGTTTTTTCTTGAAGACTCATTTTTCAAGACATTGAAAACCATATAAAATTGTAATTTTTCATTGAGTTAGAAATTCCAGCAGGATGTTGTGCCTGCATATTCCTCTAAATTTAAATTTAAAAGAAACTTCAAAAGAAATTTCAAATACAAAAATTGAAAAATTATTTTAAAAATATGAAATTCTGTAATAATAGTTGATGTAAGTTGTTAGCTTTGGGGTCAGGTGAACTGAAACCAAATAAGTTATTTCAATCGTTTCGGCACACAGTGGTAGCCCTTATCAGTGAATTATGAAATCGGTAAAAAGTACATTTATTGACAATTAGTATTCTCACTACTGTGTTAAAAATTTAGTCATAATTTTGTGGTCTACAAGGAAAAGAAAATTTTTCAAAAGAATATTTGAATAATCATTCAAGCACAAGGTTTTTTATAATTTCGTATTGATACTATAGTGAGGTTTTAAAGGAAACAAAACTTCACTTTCACAGATATAATTCTTCATGATAACAGAAAAATTCATTACTTAACATTATTTTTCTCATACACAAAAAAAAATTATGTTGAAGGTTATTTTTTATACAAAGAGATTGTTTGAGTAATAACAAAAGATATAATTAAAATAAAATAAGAATATTTTTTATTGAATATAAGTCACTGAAAAAGTTATTTTAAAGGTCTTTTGTTATTGCAATGTTTCCTGACAACTTTTTAAAAGTTTTGTTTGAAAGATTTGTTTTATTACATTAATTTTATTCCAAATTTATCTTATTGGTTTGAAAATAAATATATTGCTACATTTTTTATTGTAGTAAAATAAGACATTTTTTTATTTTAAAATTCAACTAGTTTGTTGAAAATTCATATATTTTATTTTATGTAATCCAGACCTAGGCGGAAAAATCATATGTACTGTATATATAGTGTGAAGTATTATATATAATAGTCATTTGTTTTATGAAAAAAAATGTATAAAACAAATTAATATTATATATAATACTTCACACTATATATAAACTATACATAATTCTTCCGCCTTGGGAGTTATCCTACGTAATCCAAAGTATTCTTAGATAATCTTATTCCATCTCAATTTATTGTAAAATTTTCTTGTTTTTGCATTTTTGTGTGTAAAAACAAACTTTAAAAAAAGCCCTAAACTTGGTAATTTTATGCTATACCAATAAAATTACACGCATTTATGAAACTTAAAGAAATATGATGTGATAATAATCAACGAAATGTTTGCTGACACGAGAGTAATAAATATTTTTTCTTCCATTTAGTTCTTGGCTATTACGTGATTTTTTCATATCTCGATGTTTACCTATTAAAAATAGAAATTTCTGCAACAGAGACACTGAGGACTTACATGCCTCCAAGGCCGTAGCCATGAGGGGATAACGCGTGTTTGACCCCACCCCACAAAATTTTTGAAATATTTACTGAATATACATATACTCTCCTGTGTGCCGCTGCATAACTCCCCTCCCGAAATTTTCTCCTGCTGTATATACCCCCCCCCCCAAATTTGTCTGGCTACGGCCTCACGTGCCTCCATCACTCATACGCACATAGAGCTTATTTACGAAACGTGGTAGTTTCAGCTTCCGTTGCAAACATTTCCACGTGTAAATAGGTTCGTAGTAATCCGACATAGCTGTACAAATATTTTAAAATTTTCAGTCGACATTTAGGAAATCTATCTAATACCAAGAGAGAAAATGGAAATTGCCAGCTGCATTCTAATTCTTACATTTTTCGTTCATCTGGATTTTGTTGGTAAGTTCAAATAGGGTCCTACGATGACTTCAACCTTACGCAAGTTTTTGGAAATATAATTTTTTAGTTGTCAAATATAAAAAACTTTCGATATAATGAAGTATAATCAGTTTCTTATGAAATTTGTACACGAGGAGACCCATATGGTTGAAGTTTTTTCTCACTGTGTTGTTATCTTTTCGTTTGATGATTAATTTGTCTTTGCTTGGTGCAAATTAAAAGTTTTCAAAGTTTTCAGTGTTTTCAAAAAGAAGGCATTTAGGGCTTTTAGTAGTTTCTGATTATAAATCTGAAGTCAAAATTACAAAATTTAATGTTGGGAATACATTATCGCGGTTGATGATTACAAATTGTGGTTAAAATTTCATATCTAGTAGTTTTCCAGATTTGGATTTTGAATTTGATGTTAAAATCACATTATTCACTATTGCGGTCATACGTATTTTTATTCTGGGGTTCACGCAGTGAGAAAAAGAATAATTTTCGGAAGTAATAATATTCGGGAAATAATTGGTGAATCAAATAACTGGGTTTGCGACCATTTCCGGGTAAACCCTTTTTAAGGAAACCTAGGAAGGTGCCCGCCTCTGATTTCTTCCTTCTGATATATGTTGTAGTATTCGAAAAACTGAGCGACACGCATTTCTTCTTATCTGACCAAATCTGGTTATGGGGGGGTGAAAACATTCCCCGAAAGTCTCGTTTTGCATTATTTCCCATGTTTTTCCAAGCTTTCTCAACAACTTTCATTTTTTCTGTGCTTTTACTCTAGTCCCTCGATGTTTATGCGTTCTATTTTCTCTTCGGTATTTACAGTTATATTCTATAGTTCATTCATTACACTCTGAACAATTAACCTCGAGGTTGGTTTTGTTTGGTGTATTTTTCTCTTCGATCGTGCGTATTGGTATTGCTGATGTGATATTAGGATCTCTCCCGAAGGTCATCTTGAAAGGTGAGAAACCCGTACTTGTATTTTTGACTGTATTAAATACGAACATTATGAATTTCAGATTTTCATCCCATTGTTTACTATTAGCTGACATTGATGTTTTTGATAGATTTTCAAAAGTCGTATGCATTCCTTCAATGTTGTCGTTTGCATGTGGGTAGAAATATGTTGTTTTCATATGCTCAATATTCAGTGAATCTTCAAATTGTTGCATTCATTCTAAAAAGAAGTTCGTTATTTGATCAGTGAATATCGTTTTAGCAGCTCTGAATGCATGCATATAGTGATCAATCATACTTTCAATTACAGTTTCTGGGGTTTCAGTTTTCATATTTACTAGAATGTGTTTCTGGATTGTGCCTCATTAGTGACTCTTGTTGTCTTTTGAAATTGGCAAATTGGGTATGCTTTTACATACTTTCAAATTTCTTCGTCCATATTCTTCCATTTGCCAATTTTTCTTGCTTTTTCCATTGTATCTTAATCGTTTTATGGTTTTATTGAATCATTTATGGAATCCTATTTAGGTGTAATAATTATACAGGTATTGCAATATCTCTATAAGAGTTTATTTTTCTAAAGGTGTCAAAGTTGAATCTCCAAAAATTAATCCTACTATTGTTATCCTTTGTTTCTAAACTCTGTTATCCATGATGCTAAGTAAAATATCCATTTTCATCATTATAAACAGGCATACGCGAGTTTTTGACTTCTTCAAATAAATTACTTTCTGCTTTTGGTTTAGTTTTAACTCTATTGTCTGTTATGCGTTTTTTTTTGCAAAGCCATCAGCTCTGCAAAGCGTTTTTCCCTTAAGACTGAAGCGTGGTTCTGATTATTCGCGATCCTAGTGACATCCAAGTGACGCGCGTGGGAAGTTCGAACATGATCGGAGGACAGAGTTTGTAAACAATACCATGGCTGTAAGATTTATAGTTTAATGCAATGTTTTAATGTTCCACTATGAAAGTTTGAGTTTAAATCGTGGTCCTCACTTCTCGCATACGATTTATACACAGCACTGGTCAGTAGACTGATCGATGACTGAAGAAAGGATCTTGCTCCAGTAACGATATAGTATAGCATGATAATGTTGCTTTCGAGGAGGTGGTACATATGATGAAAATGAAAATCAAAACAGATCAGCCCAGGCTTGAAAGAATGGAAGTGCAAATTCTGTAGCAAGTTCTTCTCAGTTTTGGTATTTGAGATCAAAAATACATCGATTCCAATTTGTTCTTACAGAATTAAGTTCGCAGAGCGACTCGCGTCCTGTACTTCCTCCTAAGAAGAGGTGGCGGCCTGTTTTAGGCCAATCTTCTTCGAGCCAACCAAGCCAACAAGCTGTGTTGGGTGAGTAACTTTCTTTCTTGAAACTACTCCTTACAGATGCGTTACACAAACAAAAAATATATCTCGTTGCACTTACTTAAAGAAGTAACTTCAATTTCTTCGAAAGTCACTATAATTTGTGCATTGCAATCACTTCATTTTTGAAAGTAACAAAAAATTTCCATTTTTTATGTTCAAAATTTGACTTTTTAGTTTGAAAATTCATCTCTTCTGGTAGAAAATTCATGATACTGACTGTCGGTAACTTAGCATCGTATTTCACTCGTTCAAGCAGCAAGGCCGGCCGACAGTAATGATTATCGACTTAAACGCGACGCAGACACGCTGGGAAATTTATATATGATGGTCGAAAGGCAATAATCCTGAGAACTTTTAAACAACACTAACATATAATGTCAGGATTTTGTTCTGCGTGGCTGCCAAGAGCGTTGCCAGTTTTGGAATCGTCGCTGAACAAAAAAAGCGGTAAAACGTCATTAGCTTTCAACTTTTCGATTTTTTGTTTCCAAACTTTACTTTGAACGTAATTTGAAATGACAGATTTTTTTATCTTCTAGTTTTTTCTTATAACTAAACACCGTGT